>JASVER010000025.1:10876015-10977026 GCA_030449065.1 Oceanodroma leucorhoa | reverse complement strand
GACACCCCGTACACGGCTGTCTCTCGGTATCTGTATCCATTTTGCTCTCATGGCGCCCGCGTGTCCGTGGTGCAGCACCTGGAGCGAGTGCAGGTGTGTGAGTGAGTGTGTGAGCTCTGGTGAGTATCGAGGCAGACCTGGGAGCCAGGGGGGTGTGTGTGTGTCTCAGGATGAGGTACCTGGAGGACCTGGTTGCCTGACAGACCAAGCGGTGCAGGGGAGCTCCTGGAGAGGCTGTACCTTTTAGGGGGGTGAACTGAGACACCACTTTGTGTGTGTTTGTGTCTGTGCAGGAGGCACCAAAGGGGAGTGAGGATCCAGGACCAGCTGCTGATGGACTCTTTGTGTAAGCCCAGTTACTGGAGGGACCCATTCTGTGTGTGTGTGTGTGTGTGTCTATGTGTGTCTGTGTGTTTTGCTGTACACACAGGGGATCTATAGCAGCTTGAATGCCCAGGTGCCAGCAACTGGATAGACTGGGACCCAGGGGCAGCTACTGGGCAGACTGACTGCCTGAGACCAGCTGTTGTAGGGACCCACATTGTACCYGTGTATATCTACAGTCCCACTGAACTACCTTCCTCCTGATCAGACAGTGAGAACAGTAAGATGAGGCCATGGGTGCTGTTTGTGTTTATGTGAGTGCTGAGTGTGTCTGTCTGTATTATCTCTTTGGCTGGCTGTGTATATATGTATATATGTGTTGTATATATGTGTATATGTGTTGTATATATGTTTTCTGTGTGTGAGTTCCTATAGGAACACATGTTCAGTCCTGCTGTTCTTTGGACCTCAGGGCATGGAGCTGTGGCAGTCTTGCCTCTGTTGGGCTACTGGATTTAGCAACTTGTAGTAAACCGGGAAAGAAGCAGATATTTAAATGTGAAGGGTGGTATTCAGTTTGATGATAAGGTGCCAAAGCATGAATGTCTTCATGTGAGGTGAATATTGAAGATCTCATGTCAGGACAAAGGAGATGGAGGGCAAGATTCATTGCCCAGTGTTTTTCAGAAACAGAGGGGTATCTTGCCTGGTCTCCAGGTGCTGTCCCAGCAGGATATGTGCCTCCCATACACCCACACATCTTGTGTTGTGTCTCACATATCTATAAACCTTCATTGTCTGAAATAGCTCTCTGATCTGTGTTGAGGAATTGGAATACCATACATATTCAGTAGCAGCACAAAAAAAATCTAGGCAACTTTCAGGTGCCTGAAAAGTGCAAGGGGCATGTGACAATAGCAAGTTTCAATGATGTCAAGTGTCATTGTGTGCCTTTGTCTATTCCAGCTGGCCCCCACTGGTTGCTCCAGCAAACCACAGATCTGCAAGTCTCTGGTATCTCAGACAGATACTTTAGGCACTGAAACTAGCAGTCCTAGGGCTTTACTGTAGAAAACCTGAGATTCTAAATGTGAATTGCACCTAGCCAATATTGAACACTTCCCCCTGGCAAGTAAGACAGGAATCTCTTCACACTTCAGGCTTACACTGCAATCGGTAACTGTCTCTATGGGGTGAYGCAGTCAACAAAAAGTCTGCAATGCTTTCTGAAGGAATCTCTCCCCAGTAACTGGGAAAAAGGATATCTACCTTCACGTGTTTCTGGTAAGTGTGTGTTCAAGGTGAACGGGATGAAAGAATGGTATTAAGGATGGACCTTGAAATGTAACTGCTGATATGAACTTTGGCTGATAAGAAGTCAGTTTTAGATTTGGGTGCCTGAGTTGAAGGTTTAGGTTCCTTCATCCATCAAAATCCTTTTACTAATGAAACCCTTAGGTGTTTATTTTGTCAAGATCCCATCGGGGTACTTTAGCCCTCTATCTCTTTTTAAATAAACTGTGTGTATGTGGTAACCAGGTACCTTTCAGGATTTGGGCCTTTTGAAGAAATCTATAGTAGGATGTGTGAAGAATACCAGTTTTACTGCCACACTTCCAATGGTGCATTCTTGCATATGGGTGGGTAAGTAAGAACAGTTCATCTAATGTTTAACTTTTGCATTTATTCTATATTTAAAGTATGTATTTTCCCCAACAGCTCTGGGGTTTATCAGATAATTTAGAAGCAGTTACTTAAGAATGTAGATTTTGAACTGCAGGTATTTTATTTAGTAAAATTGTCCACTTTCCCACATAAGCGTACTGAAGAAAAATAAGAACAACATAATAATAACACCCAGCTTCTTAGTGCATGGAAAGAGAGGCAAGGAAAAAACTCCTGGGAGCTGAAAATATTTAGATTCTTTCCTTGATTATAGCTGATGAAATTAAAAAATAAGACTCCAGATGTCTAACAAATAGGGAGGTTTGGGGGTTTTTTACTTGTTTGTTTTGGATTTTTTTTTAATCCTATTGTCAGTTAGCTACCTAAGAGGTTCTACCATATAGATACATTTTAAGTATAAACCTTCTGCCAATGTAACTCACGATCTCATTACAAAAGCCCAGGGGAGGGAATCAGAAATTAATCCAAAATTAGATGTTAATTAGAAGTGTGTGCAAACTGATATGCTGTGTGGGAGATATGAAGCTACTGCACGCCGTGGGTTAGAGTAGCAGTTTATATCCTGCCCTGAGCAAAGAATTGTGCAGAAGCTCAATGCTCAGTAGAGATGTGGATCTCCCTGTAAATACAGAACAAAGAAACAATCTTTGCCCCAAAGTGCTTACAGTCAGATTAGGGGGAAAAAAAAAGAAAAGAAAAAGATAAAAAGAAAAACATAAGCCTTTCTCATTTTTCCTTATTTTTCTCATTTTTCTTTATTTTTGTRGTTCCAGGTTCCAACAACCATTCTTCAGGCAGCACAAACTGGAGTCAAAAGATCAGATTCATTCATAAATTAATTGTTTTTTCTGCAGGTTTGTATAGTATCTGGTGTGGATGCAGAGCTGAACATGAGAAGGGCGACGAGGCTGGTGAAGGGTCTGGAGAACAGGTCTTATGAGGAGCGGCTGAGGGAGCTGGGGTTGTTTAGCCTAGAGAAGAGGAGGCTGAAGGGAGACCTTATCACTCTCTACAACTACCTGAAAGGAGGCTGTAGAGGGGCGGGTGTCGGTCTCTTCTCCCAAGTAACAAGTGATAGGACGAGAAGAAATGGCCTCAAGTTGTACCAGCGGAAGTTTAGATTGGATATTAGGAAAAATTTCTTCACCGAAAGGGTTGTCAAGCATTGGAACAGGCTGCCCAGGGAAGTGGTGGAGTCACCAACACTGGAGGCATTCAAAAAACATGTGGATGTGGCACTTCAGGACATGGTTTAGTGGGCATGGGTGCTGGGTTGAGGGTTGGACTTGATGATCTTAGAGGTCTTTTCCAACCTTAATGATTCTATGATTCTATGATGGGAAAAACAGATATGTCACTGGAGGCTTAGGCAGGGTGTCAAACTGGAAATCTCATGAGAGTGGTCTTACAGAACGGATACCTGCAAGGAAACAAGGTTGGTTGGGGAGAAAGACAAGTTGGTTGATACTTAATTGATCAAGGCAAATGTTCCTTCATTAAGTCATCTACTATGGCCAATTCTTTGCTGGCCAAGTGACAGCTTGTGGGTAGGACTGAGGCTATAGCCAGGGCACTGAGAGCTCCTAGCATGTGACCACACAAGGATTTACTGGAAGCACCAACTCCTATGAACAAATAACTTTATGAAATTTAGAAAAAAAAGAAACAACATTCCAGATAACTGAGAAAAAGCTTACTAGTTTCCCAGAATGTCCATAAACAATTAAAAATCTACCTTTATTATTTTTAATGTTATGATTTTATAAAATAATCTTGTTATTTTCAAGCATATAACAGTTAATTATTGAAACTCTACTTCTGGTAATATGCTGTTCACTCACTTCTCATTAATCACCTGCTCCACTGAAATGAACATTGCTTTATTCCAAAACCACATCAATTATAAACACAGAAATTCCAGAAAAAAATGCTAATACTAAGAAATCACTATTTTTTTATATATAGAACTCTGCAATCTAGCCTACTGCTATCACTGCTAACAGTAGTCAAGTATAGCAGATCTGCTAAAAATTTTTCTTAGCATTACAACTCTTAGTTTTCACTCATACCAGGATATATCCTGCTAAAGGCAAGTGAGAAAACTCCCCCTTCTGAGGTAGAAAAACTTGTCTTCAGAAGACCTTTATAAGAAATTTGTAAGAATTCATGGATTTCGTGTGGAGTTCTGAGAGAAAAACAGACAAACGAACAAAGTTAGGCTTTACTAGTAATTTTATGGCTTTTGTATTAATGACCAGGGGTCATTTTGCCTTATGATAGAGGATTCTCTGCCCTGAAGTAAAATGTATTCCAGAAAGGAAAATCCTTTCCTGTCTTTTCCTTGCTCACTTTCTATCTTCGTTCATATCACATGACTTGTTAGATCAAAGTTTCCATTTTAGCTTCATATACATAATGCATGAGTGCCAAGTCCTGACTTTTTGCATCAAAAGTTAATGGGAAAAATCATTCTTCAAGTGTCTAGGGCATGTACAAATTGTGGTCCCAAGAGGAAATATCCAGACATAGATGCCTGTCGGACTTTCAGAAAATGAGCTATTCAGCTTTCCAAAGGGATTTGGATACCCAACCACCTATAAAATTAATGAGAATTGGGCATACTCAGCCCCTAAGTGGCTTTGAAAAGCTTGTCCTCAACATCCATACTGGTAAATAATAATGGCTTATTGCTAGGGAGTTTCTAGCTAATCTCAGCACATACATCATAACAGCATCTTTTGCTGGGAACTTATTTTATTAGAGGAATTAATTTCTGTTGTAGAAGACTACCAATATCTGAATATTTCTGAAATTGGTATTTGCAATACTAAGGTTGTTTGATGTACAGATACCAGTTTATATTACACTTAAATACCTAATTAACACTTAGCTCCCTAAATCCAGCATTTTGAACATTGCTTTCTAAACAGAATTTTTAAAAAACATAATTGAAGTTGACAAAAGGCCAATAAAATACTRATCACTCACCACTTATCTGAGGGGACACTCTCATCTTGATAATCTATGGYTTTTGCGGCAGACCTGTCATTATCATAATGCTGTGTGCATTCTCTCTAATACAGGCTGAATGGCAAAAATCTTTTGAACAAAGTCACTTGCTTCTCTTAAGATCATATTACTTCATGTGGTTAATTGTTCAAGTATTAAATATGGCCTAAAGTATTTTTTGATATAGCAGTATTCTCCATGTACAAGAAACCAAAAGATGAAAACAGGCTCTAYCTTAAATAAATAGATGAATGAATAAATATACAGCTAGCATTTATTTATCTGTTTAAGCAGTATGAAAACTTAAAGATGCCTACAAACCAAATTAATGAAATGAAGATACAATTTTACTCTCAGTAAATCCAAAGTAAGTCTAGGATAATTCTGTTCTTTCTGCCAAGAAACTGATAATGAATGATAATTTTATGTAGTTATATAATGGTTGTCATTGGCAGTGCAAACAGAAGACTCCTATTATTTTCTTCACATTTCTTTCCTCAAAAGCTTTTAAACCAGGAGTCTAATCCAAACTGCATTGCTGCTGGCAGTGATTTGGGATTATAAAAAGATGAGAGTAGCTGTATTGTGTCAGAGCATTTAATASTATATCCCATTGCTGACAATGGCCCAAAACAAAAGCTTAGAGAACAAAGGTGATATCACAAAAAGAATGAAGTGGCTCACTTTGTGGGAGAACTTCTCAGCTTCCATCAATTTGTAGCTCAGTTTTTCCCATAATGTGCRGAAAATAGAGCAGGTGTGTGTCAGAAAGAGATTACAAGGTGCTCTCATCTCCAGTGTACAGACTGGGAACTGAGGTCATAAGGAAATTAAATAATTTTCCTAGTTCCCAACACAAAGTTGCAGCAACGGAGACTRTTAAAGGGTGGGCAGGACTTTTAGCTTGTAACAGCTGTGAATTTTAATACTGAGAAGATTAAATTGGCTAGTGGGTTACTTGAAACTCATGTATAGAAATAACAGTTTAGCACAGTTTAAATACTGTTTTCAGACATCACAAAGCAGYAAATTTTAGGTGAAAATATATATTTTAAACAATAAGAATGGATATAACTTTTCAAGTGCTTATTCATCCCCAAATGATGAGACTTKGGGAACTGTTTTGTTGATTTAATCATTAGAAATCAACTCTAAACCATGGATTTTTTCCCCCAACTTTTCTCTCAGCAATMCACTCACATAGTGGACTACTGAATATTTTCTTTGGCAGCTTTGTCTAAATAATACTTCTTTGTAATTGGTCTGGTGATAAATATGGCAGAGAATAGTCCAAAGAAACAATTTGTCATGACCCTAATTAGATGACTATTTTTTGCACCATAGATTTTTGAAATTGTTTTCTAAAATGTTGCTAATACTTATGTCATAAATATATTATCACATTGTTTCAGCTGTTAACCCTTTGTCTTTCACCAAGAGAATTTTAAATTATAATAAAATGCCATGTAATAGTTTAAGCAAGCATTTTGCTTTTTAAATTAATTTAGTCAAAATAACATTTTTTTAGGAAGTGTTGAAATAGTCAACTCCCCCTGTTCTTTACRAAAAAAAAAAAATAGTTGATGCTTATGTTAGAAACTGCCCCTTCAAAGAGGCCTAGTGAAATGTATACCTCATGCGTGGAGCTGTAATTGAAAATAAAAACTTATTTTACTCCATATCAGAGTTTAGATCTAAAGTAATATACATGCACTGTGATGAAGATGAGACTAGAAAAGGAATATAAGTGACATAAGGGGAGGCTGACAAGAGTGGGAATTGTTGCTTTCTCTTAGGAAAGAGAAAGCTGAATGAAGATCTTGTGTTTTGTCTTTGTCTACCTAATGGTAAGGTGTAAAGAAAACAGAATGGAATTCTTCTCRGAAGTGCAGTGATAGGACAGGAGGCAATAAGAGCCACAAAACCTGTTTTGAGCAGGAAGTTGGATTATCTGACCTCTTGTAGCCTACATTATTGTGAAATTCTTTTAAATGGGAAGTAAATTTGTTTAGAAACACCCTGCAATTCTCTAATATCTGAAGCAAAGAAGTTTTGTTCAGTATGCAGAGAAAACGAAACCAGAAAAAAACACAGATTAAAGTACTAAATGTGTGTAAAAAAATCACAGGTTTCTGACAATAACTGCCAAAACAAAACCCAGGGGACTTATCTCCTGGCACCCTGCATCATGTCTCCTGTGATAAAAAGGAGAGATAAAATGCYTCACCAATAATTATTCACGCTTCTCTAAAGAGTTTCTTTTTTTTCCTTAATGTCTGTATGAAGAAAATGTTAAGAAAAAAATCTTTCTGAAGGGGCTGCATGCTAGAATGTAGAAATATCAGTGCTTATGGAAGTATGACTGTAAACTGATATTGACTTCTCTTGCTCTTTTTTTGGTGGGGAGAGGTCAATATTGGACTATTTTAATGAAACAGATGAGATTTTGCTTCTCTTAGACTTTCCAACTTCCATATTTGTGGATCAATATCAGCCTAGCTATTAAACTGTCATTTTAAGTTTTCTATGGGTATGCTGCAATGGTGGTGTTGAGGTCAATCAGCAAAGAAAAATTAGGTCCCAGTTTTCCCTGCTGCCCATAATAATTTCATAATCCATACTACTGTGGTGATTCTCTAAAGGAAAAAGAGCTGAAATGCACTTCTACCACCATAGAGCTGATTTTTCCAGAGCTGGAAGGTATATGGAATATATGGAAACATTAATTACAGTATTTGATATTAATAGTCTTTGAGACAAAATGCTGGTGTCACCACTATTTATTTTATTCAACCACTGCATTCTTATGTTCCCCTGAAAGACAACTACAATGCATTCTCCTTTCTGAAAAGTGCSCAGGAATCTTTCGTTGCTCATGACCTAGGTATGAACAGAAGACAAGATACACATGCGGGGATCTTTTGTTTTGCTTTTTTGTTTATTTGTTTGGAGTGTAAGATCCYGACCATGTGAAATGCTGCCTTCAACTTCTGTTGACCTTAGAAGGAGATGATGTCACACATCGCTTTATCACCTCTAAAGACCAGGGATCTGGGGGAGAGCATTGTGAGGGTTTCAGAACCCTTGGTAGGAAATTAGCAGCACCTGATAATTTTTAACRCCTCTTCTGCTCTTACAATTAAAATGCCAAAAACTGTTCCATACAGAAATTGTTTCTGTATTAATGACCAATTAGGAATAAAAAGAACAGGAACAAGAAGAAGATTGTACTTTGGCATATGATAATTTATTCATGGTAGAAGCTGATGGAACCACATTAAGGAAAAATATATTTTTTAAATGAACAAGAGAGGGATTATTTTACCACTGGTCGATTCACATATATCCTTGCAGTCTGCCTTGTTAGCTGTGAGGAATTGCAGAATTTCAGTATTCAGTATTAAAACACTTCTCTGAGGTATCTTCATGAATGTAAACAAATGCAGAAAGGAAGGTGCATTTGCCTAACTTAGAAGAACTGGAACCCCTCTAGGAATGTCAATGCTATATCTATTTACAATAGATTTACACATCATACAAAAGATTCAGCCAGGTGGAATCATGCTTACTAATACAGACAGACCTATCTTTTCATGGATAYATTTTATACCCCAGATGTATCCAACCATATCCTACCAAATCTTCCCATGATATTCTTGGGACATATGCTCATCAATAAAGAGAAAAAACAATCGAGGATGTTTATATAGAAAGGAAGAAAAGTT
The DNA here is from genome assembly GCA_030449065.1 of Oceanodroma leucorhoa. NCBI lineage: Eukaryota > Metazoa > Chordata > Aves > Procellariiformes > Oceanodroma > Oceanodroma leucorhoa. Next base: position 10,968,282 of record JASVER010000025.1, on the reverse strand, counting down.
ACTTTTCCCCAATTCATGCCAACACCTTGGTTCTTACTTTTTCATCCTGTAGTAAATAGAAGATTCCCTACCCAGGCATAACAATTTATGTGATTTTRTATTCTGTCAGATGATCTCTTATTCTGTGATCATTTGAATAGGCCCAGGAAAACAACTTTTCTTAAAAGAAATTATTATGGCAAAAGGTTTTGTTTTCCCTTTGGATTATATTCTAGCTTTGAAGAAAMAGATATAAATGTTATTATGGAGTAAAAAATATACACCTGAGCACTAAGCTTAGAAAAACTCTCATGTAAATYAATGGCATAATTCCCTATGGAGGAAGCGCTGTCCTCACTAACAGTGATCGGAACTTGGGCATTGAAATAAAAAATGCTGCAGTTTCACATTCAAACATCAATGATCCAAACCAAGGACTCAGAAAGTAATTATTTGTTTTCTTCTTTTTCCAGAGAACACTCACACTATGAACTACCCACTGTTTTGGTAYACAAAACTGCTACAGTCCACAGGCAAAAATGTATGTCTCATTCTCCTGTGGTTTTAAAAGAYGTTCAGCAGAGAACACTACGGGAATGGGTCTTCTAGCTTTCCACAAGGTCAATGGCCTTACAGAAGCTGACCTATTTATCCCCAGTAGCACAGAGATCAGGTCATTGAATCATTTTGGTTCTGCCTGTGAAGGTTGGTTCTGTCTTCCTGAGGAGGCTTTTCATTGGGATGTAGAATGAGGTAACTCACAGTAATCATCAAAAGGCAGGAACTGTGTGACTTATAGGACAACTTCACAGGGCAGTAAATGCTAATGTGAACAGGCTGGAACTCGCACATGATTTTTTTCTTTAAACTTTACTTATTAATCAGTACTTTGGTCCCAGAGAGCCCTAACTCAAGGGTTGACCATCTTATGCCCCATGTTATTTCTTGTTGATTCAAATAATGTGGCACTCCCAAGTGCCCTCAGTTCAACATCAGTGACAGGTACAAATTGCTCAATGGTTAAGGCATTCTCTGGGACATGTGAGTGTAGGGTTTGAGATCCTTTCAGCCTAAAAATGGCATTGAATTTCATCCTCCCACACATCCCAAATGACTATTCAAACCATGAGGCTCTTCTGCGGGAGGATGAACTCTGTTTTTATTCTGGGAAAGCAGAAGGAGACACTGGCCCTCAGGAGGACAATCCTGTGCTAGCTTTGCTTCAGTTTGAGATATCAGTTTTGGACTGGATGAGTGTCCTGGTTTTGGCTAGGATAGAGTTAAATTTCTTCCTAGTGCTATGTTTTGGATTTAGTGTAAGAAGAATGTTGATAACACACTGATGTTTTTAGTTKTTGCTAAGTAATCTACTTTTCAAGGACTTCTCATCGTCCCATACTCTACCAAGCRCACAAGAGGCTGGGAGGGAGCATAGCCGGGACAGCCAGCCCAGCTGGCCAAYGGGGTATTCCATACCATGCGACGTCATGCCCAGTRTATGAAGGAGGGGTCCCGGAAGGAGGGATCGTTTTTTGGTTGCTGTCTYGGMGGGTGGTGAGCAATTGCATTGTGCATCACTCATTTCATATATTGTATCATTAATATATTATCACCATTGTTATTATTATTATTYCTTTCTTTTCTGTTCTATTAAACTGTCCTTATCTCAATCCGTGAATTTTGTTTTCAATTCTCTCCCCMTCCCGCTGTGGGGGGGGAGAGTGAGCGAGCGGCTGTGTGGCATTTGGCTGCCTGCCAGATTAAACCACGACAATGAGTTACATGTTTTTGGGAGAGGACTATCAGTTTTAAATAATCTCTGGCATCAGTGTTTCCCACTGTCTTGCTCCAAGCTGCTCTGTCCTCAGGGCCTGACTGTTTGGGTTGTCATTTTGAGGCCCCCAGACCTCCCCACACAGACCCAGGCTGACTGTTGCAATGCTCTCCAGGCAGGTCCAGAGGCCAAGATCCACCTAGGCTAAGCTGGTCCTATCTTCTGTGATCTTTATTTCTTTATTGCGTCTCGCCTTAAGATTTAGTTCATTAGGGTGTGCTGATCTAGTCAATCAACTGAGACGTCTGACGTAGTACAAACCTCTGTATGGATAATGAGTGGAAGTAGAATTTTATACCACAGATCGTCTTCATTTAAATAGCCAGCAGATATGCAAACATTTTTTTTTCCCCTTGAAGACATTTTTCTTATTTAGTTTGCCTCCATTCTTAAAAGTAAATAATAGTCTCTCACTGCCACAACGAGAGTGTAACTGACTGCTTCTCATTTTGTATTGTCCCCCTGTGAAATATGCACAACCTGCATTCCCCGGTAGAGCTTGCTGATTTTTATAGCTAGTTTTAACATAAAGACTATTGTGCTAAAGAGTAGGGATGAGATGACATTTGAAARGCCTCTTGAGAAAAAAACAGCAAAGTGGATAGCACTGAAAAATCATTCTGAACCTGAGATAATTTGAGCAGTTCCGCACCAGTGTTGTTCCACTGCTATCAGTGACAGGTGCTTCAGACAGCACGTTTGCTAAGTATCCAAATATATCAGTGGTTGTCTCTCTCCAGAGAGACAGTCTTATCTCTGCTAAGGCTGACCCGTGGAAAGGTTATTCAGAGAAAATCATCAAGAATTATATCCTGCTGGCCACCATCACACCTCTGGTRAGTGAGAATGCTAGAGAGGATTAAGAGATCTGGATGAGCTAAAAAAGCAGCAGCCAGATCCCTTCTCAGCAGTTTCTGCCCCAGCGCTGGCACCTGCATTATCCCATCATTCTCCTCATCTTAATGAAAAAGGTGACAGACTTGTGGGCTGCAAGCAGTTTGAAGCATCATTGGCTGGTATCCTCGGTGGAGATGAGGCTAAAGAAGCTTGGGCTGCAACACAAGCTTCCTGTGAGAGTTTGCGCGAGGGCTATTTCCCTGCCTCATTTWTTGCTCTCTGTCTTTCTCTTTCCTGAGCAGATAATTTGGGAGACAGCATCTCTTGTACTGCCTTCCCCTGGAGGTCTCATAAACAGCACATACACCTCCAAGAGTGCAGGGACCAGAGGGGTTCTTCTCTCCCAAACAAGTGTCACTTTTTGTATTTAAAGAGTACATAACACTGCAGGAACATTCATGTAAGAGCAGGAGGGAGACAGAGAGATTTTTTTAACAAGAGCAGCTATTTTGAACTTTGCCAGAAAGAACACAAAATAACATTATATAATTTTAAAGTTTTGGATGTCCGATAGGTACACAGTGATCTTTTTTCTCCAGCTGTGAAGGCAGGAATTAGGTGGTCAAGTGAAGGAATGGAATTTAGTAACCAGGTTTTCAGGGATGCTCAGGCTGCTTTTACTTAGAATATAGAAATCATTCCATGAAATGAAGTAGCTAAGTTATAAGTTTCTGGTGGGTTGACCCTAGCTGGATGCCAGGTGCCCACCAAAGCCGCTCTATCACTCCCCCTGCTCAGCTGGACAGGGGAGAGAAAATGTAATGAAAGGCTTAAGGGTTGAGATCAGGACAGGGAGAGGTCACTCAGCAATTASTGTCATGGGCAAAACAGACTCAACTTGGGGAAATTAGTTTAATTTATTACCAATCAAAYCAGGGTAGGATAATGAGAAATAAAGCTAAATCTTAAAAACACCTTCCTCCCACTCCTCCCTTCCTCCCGGGCTTGACTTTACTCCCAAATTCTCTACCTCCTATCCCCCAAGTGGCACAGGGGGACAGGGAATGGGGGTTGCGGTCAGTTCATCACACGTTGTCTCTGCTRCTCCTTCCTCCTCACACTCTTCCCCTGCTCCAGCGTGAGATCCCTCCCATGGGAGACAGTCCTCCATGAACTTCTCCAATGTGGGTCCTTCCCACGAGCTGCAGTTCTTCATGAACTGCTCCAGCATAGATCCTTTCCACGTGTCCTTTCCATGGGGTGCAGTCCTTCAGGAACAGACTGCTCCAGCGTGGGTCCCCCACGGGGTCACAAGTCCTGCCAGCAAACCTGCTCCAGCGTGGGCTCCTCTCTCCATGGGTCCACAGATCCTGCCAGGAGCCTGCTCCAGTGCGGGGTCTCCACAGGGTCACAGCCTCCTTTGGGTGCATCCACCTGCTCCAGCGTGGGGTCTTCCATGGGCTGCAGGTGGATATCTGCTCCACCATTAAYCTCCACAGGCTGCAGCGGACAGCCTGCCTCACCAKGGTCTTCACCAGGGGCTGCAGGGGAATCTCTGCTCCRGTGCCTGGAGCACCTCCTCCYCCTCCTTCTTCACTGACCTTGGTGTCTGCAGAGTTGTTTCTTTCACATATTCTCACTCCTCTCTCCAGCTGCAGTTGCGCAGCAGTTATTTTTTCCCCCTTCTTAAATATGTTATCCCAGAGGCGCTACCACCATTGCTGMTGGGCTTGGCCTTGGCCAGAGGTGGGTCTGTCTTGGAGCCAGCTGGCATTAGCTCCATCGGACACAAGGGAAGCTTCTCGCATCTTCTCACAGAAACCACCCCTGTAGCCCCCCCGCTACCAAAACTTTGCCATGCAAACCCAATACAGAGTCCATGTCACAACATGCCAGCTCTGCTGTTCCTGTAAYAGTGCATAGCAGGGAGGCAATAAAAAGCAGCTAAGGGGCAGTAACTTCTTAAGCCACCTCCACTGCCTGATCYGAGAATGTCAGATTGTAGGTACTTAAATTGTATTTAACTCGCCAGCCCTCTTGAGTATCAGTTTAAAAACACTGAAGTAGAAGTTTTATTTGTTTCCGTGTTCATTAACTCCAGAAAAGAAAGTGAGAGATGCACTAAACTTACAACCAATATTGTCTGTGTGAGAGCCAGTGTTCTTAAATAAATGAAGAAGAATTTAAGCAATTGGAGTGAAGTTTCTGACTGCTTTTCTATTAAGGAGTCATTCAAGAAGCATTATTTTTGGCAATCATGATACAAAATCACGAGATCTGCTCTTTAATACTCATTCTTCTCTCTGCTCTACCCCCTCTTTGTACTGATATACATTGTGATCAGGATCTAAAACACACCTAGCCAAATATAACTTTGCAGACAAATAAGTTGATTTTTAACTTGGATGAGTCTTCCAACTAAGTTTACACTTCCTGCATTGGGATGTACACATCCACATGCAKGTACTGAAAGGAGATTGAGATGCCAGTAAGTAGATCAAATGGAGAGGGGAGGGGTAAACAGAAGTGATTTGAGCTGCTAAAACAAATGATYCTCTAACTACGTCTTTATGTTCATAACAATACATACCATTTAAAAAAAAATATATATATATAACTCTATCCACAATATCTGACTTGACAACCTCCAACATTAGCAAATGTCAGAGGACAGTTGATGGCTGTGTAGACCTTTTTCTGGCTTGTATTATTTCTTTGACATATTTAAGTATTCTGAATTTCTGCTATTGTAAAACATTTTGATTTCTGAGGTATTAATTCAGCCTTTGTCTCTTTTATATGCTCTCATTTTCCCAAAAATCCATCTTGGTTTATGGACTGTGATAATGATTGCATGTGTGAGAGGGAAAGCAGGGACAGTGACAGGAAAGGGAGGAAGAAGCAACAAATTTTTATCCAATCTTTTAAACATTTTTCAATTTCTTTTTCTTATGCCTATGGTCAGTTTCACAAGCTGGTCCACTAAAATAAAATGTGTTGTCCCTTACTGATTCAAATATCACCTTAATTTCTGTCTGTACAGTGRTTCAAGTGTAAGCAAAAACTTTATAGCTATTTACATTAGAGTTTACAAGATGTGACAAACACACAAATCCCTACTAGTAGAGGCATAGACTATGAACTTGCTATAAGTATATAATGAGAAGGAAGAGTTGTTCCCTGATGCCCTGATGCTGGTTTCAGAGAGACTTAATGACACAAATGGCTGCCAAACACTGATGTGCAAGTTAAAGGAAATGGGGGCTGTATTTAAATTTCCTCCATGAAAATGTTCGGATTTCCTTGCTCATTGCTTATGTATAAATGTGTGCAGAAAAAAGAAGGTGGAGGAGGATGTTTATAGAGTTATTTGAGCCAGATCTATTGCAGTGTTGAGGAATAGGACATGTTTTTTCCTCTGCAAATTGGCATCTCAGACTCTCCTTCAAACAAAACAACTTTACATTCATCATTCTAACATTCATTGGAAACTAGTTTCATGCTCAGGCCAGATGAATTTCCTTTAGAGCTCTGCATTACTATTTGTTTCTTCTGATCATCTGTCAGTCTCAGTTTTTAAGTAAGGCAATAGATTTTATCACTGGGGTTCTAGCTATCAAAATCAGCAGGGCTGTAGTAAAAAATTAAGGGGAACAATACCATTGATGCATCGGTAGTTCTTTATCTCAAAACTCACAATCCCTATGCACATCCCCAGTTGYAGCATACCAATTTGTTATTCTTTTTGACTATGGGGCTTGAGTCCAGGGATCATGGAAAAAAATGCTTTCTTAATAGTACATGCACAATTTGACATTATGGTTTTATTCTGCCAGACAAGCTTATGGGTCATATAAGTGTCAGAGACTTTACCATTTACAATTATCCCTAACAGCTTGCTTAACACAGCACATTTTCAAAAGACATGCCTTTCCACTTCACAGGGAGCCTTATGCATGCCAATCTGCAGACAMTTCCCATGCAAGCAAGTTATCATCTATTTAAACAAAGGTAAAATAGTCCTGATGATCCTGATAAACTGATTGATTCAGCTGCCTAAACTTAAGTCTCTAGTGTCATTTTAAATGTCTTATTGCACCATGCTTGGCCTCCTGCTRCAGGTTTTCTGCAAGGACTCTGTCACATCTGCCAGTTCCTGCAGATGTCTCAGGTATTCAGTGCAGCAGTTGTCTCAACCCCTAATGGCTATGTTAAGATATAGCTTAATGTTACTTGCCTTATAGCCTGTTTTTTAATGCTGTAGGGAAGATTCATGGTCTAATAAACTGAGGATAGTGTTAACGTTGGTATTCAGAGGTCAGAGGTGGAACACTGAGTGTCAGGGCCCTGAGTTAACCAGCAGGCTCTGATTGCTCTGGCCAGCCTGAAAACATCTTCTATAATCCTCCTCCTCAAACTCTTTCTCCTCCCTTCCAGCCTAGGGGTTTAGCTGCATGTGTTCAGGGTCAGACTTCATATGATGCAGCTGTGTAGCCCTAGAGCAAACTTTGGTGCAAACAGCTAATATGTGAGAAAGCCCTATGGGAAGCCTTATCCAGGGCCTTCACCCATACTTGCACCCTCTGCCCTGTTCAGAAGCTGCATTTGAGYTTCAGCCCTTGCCCTTGGTCTTTGCCTGAGCTACATTGCAGGTATGTCCATGCCTGGCCTTGCACCTTGCAAGTCCTGACTTGCTGGCTTGAACTCAGACCTGACTCATTATTAGGACTAATGTGGTGATCACTGCTCTGTGCTGCTCCTGGTTACTGTCACCAGAACTGCTCTGCTCTTCTGTTTTGTGTGCTGTGGAACTGTACCCCTTGTCTGCAAGAACACTGCCCTGCCTGTCTGGCTGTCATCTGTGGCTCATGGCTCCCYTTCCCCTGCAGAACAGCCCACTTTCGCTGCTCTCTGACACTAGGGATAAAGGGCATGTCCATTAAAGGTTCTGGAAACCAGAGGTGTCACTACCTCCTGCTGCAGATTACAGCAATGTATTTGTAGAACAGACTCATAGAAGTGCTTATATATAGTAAGAACACACAATTATTTGGGATCCTGCCATGTCTGTGCACTCTTCCTCATTTTCCTATTGCTATGTGGCAAGCATAAACATGCCAGTAGGATTCAGATTAAACAGTGTTAAAATATCAAGCAGTGATCTTGTGATAGTTTTTCTGAAACTAAACTTGTGACTTGCGGTGACACCTTGTGCTTTGCCATTCCTCCGCACATACTGACAGGAGGGAAAGGAATATCACAAAGTCAAAACCTAATCCTGAAGAAAAAAGTAGGCCACTGCCAGTGCCTGACAGTGGTCATGAGAAGAGACATGGTGAAGCTTAGAAAGGAGAGTGGCAGACCTTGGCCACTGAAAATGTAGGTCCCTTCCAACTGAACTATTCTATTCTATTGTATTCTATTCTAAAATGCACTCTGACTGCCTTTGTTTAATAAAAATCTGCATTAGTGAAATCACCATTTGACCAAGTGACAACATTTGACAGGACATTTTTAATGTATAATTTACATATATAAAGGCAGTTGGATGTGTGCAGCAGATAGCACCACTTTCCCTGTCTGAAGTTGTTAGACCATTCTACCTGCCTCCTGACAACTCTTGAGGTGAAGGAAAACAGTAATTTCACTTTCAGCAATGACAAGAGAAACAGCCAGGATTGGGGTAGGTCTTTTCCCTGACAATTCTGCAGTAAAATGGCAGCTATTTGTGCATTTACAAATCAAATTGAATGCCCATTACACAAGTTGCACGTGCTCATGCCACATTTGAGCCAGGTGAAAATCTGCCCCTGTAAATGCAGATGTAATTCCTGTGTCTTTCATTCCTTCTGTTATTGTGCTCTGGGAGTGACTGAGCTGCTCACTTGAGAGGAAAAATGGAAGGAAGGAGGGGGAAGAAAAGGACTGGATGTTTATTTTATTGGTGGATGATTATCACCCTTCACTGACAGATGATTTCTACTTAGGTCACTGAAGTRTGTACTCTCAGACAATCCCTATTCTCTGAGCAAGCACAAACAAAAAGAAGTGCAGGGAACAAGGATCTGGGAATAATATGGGAGCTGCAAACTATCARAACAACTTACTACACTTCTCAGATGAGACACAGTAGATCTCTGAAGGTACACAAGCAGCTGACTCTCATGTAAGAGAGCCAAACAGAAGGACATTTCTCTGCTTACCCTAACAGACAAGGTCTCTTATTTCAAACACAGGACTCACTGGTGACACTCACCTAGAACAGCCAAATTTTGACTTCATGGGTATGTACCATAGTTTTTTACTTGCTGGGTTTGCTAGATTAAATATTGCAAAAGGACACTATGGAATAGCCATGCTTGTGTGCTAGTAATGTTTTCTGGTTTTTTTTTTAACTCTTGATGAACTTCTTTATGACCATAACAATTTTATAAATTGTACAAGGTAACCCTATAAACACCTGGTTATTTGGTGGGCTGTGGAGGAAAATGCTCAGTGCTCAGCATCAGTCACTGGACTAGAGAAACGCCATGAGTTTATATTCTATAACCTTACAGCCATATGCAACATCTTTTTAAAGGCACATATGCATTCCACAGTAATTCATGGTCAGCACAAGGAACAACTTCTCTCAGCACAGGGTTTTCTGTTTATGTTTGCCCTGGCTGAATCAAGGCTCCAAGCCTTATACTAGAAGGTGCATTCTTTGGGCCAGACCCTAGGGTTAAATTACACACTGTTTAATCCAGGGTGTAGTCATACTGTATGCACCTGACACAGTCATACTAGATAAGACTGGGACATACAGATCAGTTGAGCAAAGTCTTGGCCGGTTGTCTGGAGGGGATTTTTTCACAAGATTGTTTCCAACRTGGTATATGCTAAATGGCTAAAAGCAGTAAAAGGTCATCAGGCCTGTCCTAAAAATATTGGCAGTCGAACTATTCAGAGAGACAGTGAGGAATCTTTAGTGAATTCCTTGGTATTTTTAAGGCCAAAGCCATGTGCAGCAGGAGACATTCCCTTTGTAATACCCAAGAGCTGACTAACTGGCTCCAGGAAAAGAGACCAGCATTAACCGCTGCCTGATCTGAAATGTCAGTGGATGCTGCCAYAGAAATAGAGAGACATATAAGTAACAGGGTAATTTCTCAGCAAAGAAATTTGGTACAATACCGTCCCTCCAGCTCAGGATCAAAAGGAGGAGACCTTATGATGCACTGGTGTTCATCTGAAGTCAGTACTGCTTATCGTCAGGATTAGAGCTGTTACTGAGACATGCTCTTGGGAAAGAAATGCTGTGAGCAACAAGTGAAAATTCCTCTGAGTTTGGAGAGTTTAGCCCAATGATCTTATTGTTATTCTTCCTTCCAGAGTGCACTCTGCTGTCACTTATAGGGCTAATGCTTTACATTCTCATGCTGGCTTTCATCAGGGAATCTTGAAGCATTTTATAAGCATTAGTAGATTAGGTTTCACTCCACCCAAAGCAAGGATAGTAAGTGGTGTTAATTGCAGTGATATTTTGTTGCTATCTCTCCATGATAGGAATGATGTCACCTTAGATGGCTTAAAGCCCTAAGCACATTTAAGATGCTGTGATTCTACAAATGGGGGAAACAGAAAGATATGTTTACCCTGAACTACTCCTTAAGTCACTGGCAAGACTGGGAGCAGGATACAACCTGACACGCTCTGCAAGCTCTGAACTCCAGCCCAGGCCTTCCCTCCTTCTGTAAGTGACCGTGTGCCACAGAGCAAGTATTCTTTCTATGCAATCTGAGAACACTTTTGCCATTTAGTAAAAGAAAGGTAAAAAAAAAAMCCAACCCATCAACACTTAGGCACCTGGTTTAGATCTGCTGTTTGGCACATTTCAGGAGCTGGAACTCGGAGCTAAGACTGATTTCTACTTTTGGACTGCACAGTTTTCCTGGTCCATAGTGTTCTTTCTGAAAAGTGTCGAAACCACTTCTTCACTGGAGACTTAGTGGTTGGAGCATAGATGGCAATTTCAGCCTTACAAAGCAACTCATAAGCATGCTCCAAAAATAAATACGGCATCATATTTTTTTATGAGCAAATGGATTTCATGAGAGAGCTTGGATCTCAATGGAATATCTTTTCTTACTTCTGTTTCAAGGTCTTCTCCACATGTTGCCTTTAAAAATCTACTTTCTCTGCAGATACTTATTTCTGTTATGTTAACACTTTGTAAAACATAACAGCTTTCATAACTTATCCTTTAAGTTCTTTTAAACTCCTGTTCTCTAGCCTGAGAAGTCAGTAAAATTGTTGATTTCATCTCCTGGGGAATTTGGTTATTGCTGAGTTGTGTTTTGGATTTCTTTCCTTCTTTCTGTCTTTGAGTAACTAGAACATGATTTAACAAGATTAAAATCAATGAATGCCTGTTTAGAGACCAGTGCTTATTAGACTAGGTGTCATCTATCTTTCAGCTGGAAGTTTTGTGAGTATGTGAACCTCTATGAATACCGCTAAGATGCTAACATGTGCACAGAATGATTCTGTGAAAACTTTATATTTCTTTCCTTATTTCTTTTTCCTCTAAGTTTTCTGCCTGCTGCTGAAATCTTCTTCTCAGCTGAGAGAAGGGGGAAACAAGTGAGAATGAATGTCAGTCTGACAAGAATTATATCATGCTGTGCTAACAGAAACCTCCCTGGTCTGCACTGGTGTCTCTACAGTCTTGAGCAATATATCAGATCTATACATCTGGAAAGAACTGAATCCTCATGGAGTCATGGAGACCTCTGTAACATTTCTGACAGCATGAAAAATTATCTCCTCGATTTTCAGTGCCCCTCAGCCCTCTTCTCTCTCTTCTCCCCAGTGCATTCCCAAATCCCACTTTCAAGAGGTCAGCCCAAGGCAGTTGTGTCTATGCTGTCAGTTAAGGCAAGGGCCTACCTTGCYTTTCCTCCAGCCACATTGCTCATACACAGAGAAGCTCACAGATCCGGTTTCAGATTAGTGCCGGGGAAGAAGCTCAAAGCCCAGCCCAGTGGCTCAGTGCAAGCCCAGACTCCTCTTATTGACTTCTGGGAGGCACAGGCATAGGCAGGGCAGAGACTTGGGTCTTGTCCCAAATGCAACTTTTAAAATCATCCAGACGCAGGTCACTCAGGACCTGCAACTCAGTTGGCACTTCAGCCAATAATGTAAATAGCAAACAAGACAGATGAGCTGAACTGTATCCTGAATTCTACATTCACAGTTCATATCCTGGTTGCCATACACTGTGCCACCAACCTCCTACCCACTGCTGGATGACTTATGATGTCTGTGCTTTCACTTGAGTGGCCTTTCCTGGCTGGGAGGAGTTGTGTGCAAAGCCAATCCTTTTCTTCCTTTTTCTCTAAAAGTTATAAAATGCACAAGAAGAGCTGGATCACTGGTGTGCTGAGATCACTGGTTATCATATCATTTCATTGTTTCTTGATACGACTTCATCTGGCAATATGCCTTGTCTCACCATCTTTCTRAATAAAATGTGATTTGCACAGCACGTATCCTGTGGGTTTCCTGATTCCAGCTTCAGTTCCTAAAATTTACTTCAGTAGTAATTATATAAATTAGTTTTCTAAAGACTTGCTGGGTTTCTCTACTGTCTCTTGACTGATTATTCAAAGAATTTGGCAAAGCTGGGCTGTCAGTGGAGACWCATATTTATGTCTGTGTGTGCGTTCACTCCATCTTATAAAGAAGTTACTGAAGCTTCTGCACAAAATCACAGACTGTCTGAGGTGGGAAGGCACCTCTGGAGATCACCTAGTCCAACCTCCTGTTCAAAGCATTGTCAGCTACAGCAGGTTGTCCAGGGCTGTATCCAGCTGGGTTTTTAGTACCTCCAAGGATGGAGACTGAAGAACTTCTCTCGGTAATCTTTCCTAGTGCTCAGTCACCCTCACGGCAGGTGGGGGGTGGGGGAAGGGGGGGCAGAAAGTGTTTTTTCTTCTGTTTAAATGGARTTTTTTGTGTTTCAGTTTGCACCCTTTGCCTATTGTCCTTTCACTAGGAAAGGAGAGGAGAAAAGAGGAGGAAAGCTTTCATCAATGTTTTAATCACATCTTGAGCATAAACTGATGATTTCAGACATATTACACTAATGATCAGAGTAGCTGTTTAGATCATGCACTAGTGGAAGGTAAATTTGCTGATATCTCATGTTCAGGCTGTCTGTTAAGGATATTTTCCATTGTTGCTTCACCTTCTCTAACAAACATTATACCCTATTAAAGAAATATTCATATTTTCCTGCCCACGTAGTTTGTGACATTGACCAAGATGTAGTTATTAGACAGTGGATTCATTAATTATAAAGGTTCTTTTCCTCTTCACTTGGTATGTAGGGTACACAGGATTTTAGAACTGCTCTGTTATTTTGCTCTCAGGTAATTCTGATTTTGCATTCTTTTATTTCCATCTAAAATAACCTCTTCCTGAGCTGTTTCAGTAAAAAGCCTTAGGTGTTTATTCATCCCCATCAAATTACATTTATTTAAACTTTGAGCATAAAGAAAATACAAGCAAAAATAGAGACCAAGCTGTCAAATTGMCTCATCATTTAAACATAACAGGATTAACTGGGTAGAGCAACCAATGCGAAAAACATCTCAGAGCACTGCCACAGGATGAATGGACATATTTTAGTATTGACAGCCTCCTTTCTCCTCCCCTTACTCTCTCTCTTTAAATGTGCATATTATTTTTSCTGTTTAATGAATTAATATAGTGCTTCTTAAGAACTGTCTCAGRCCAGGCACAGAGTATGTTGTTGCTTACATGTTTCCATGACAGTATGGTGAGATTCTGGTATAGATAAGGGAAGATTGAGTCCTAACTACACTATGCTCAGAYTTTATGCTTGGAAAAACAGCATGACTGTGAATGGAATACAGGTAGTGGAGCTGACCCACAAACTTATTTCATTCAGGCCATCAGACACTCTTGAGATGATAAGAACTTCTGAGTACCAGTCACCTGTGGTAGGTTTGGCATATAATCACYGGGGAAAAAGGAATTACTGGAGTTAAAATCAGTTATTTGTACTTGTTGTTGGTTAGTAACAGTCTTATGTAGGGTAATAGATGCATATTACATTTCAGAGGATGCATTTTTACTTCAAACAAAGTATCTGGTCGAAATCAACAGAGGATGGTCTCTGATTTTAATGGGATTTGGCACCAAAAAAGACCATTCTTATCAGACATGATGCTCTGACAGTTGTCAACAAATACTACTATTCAGTTATCTGCTCGATTGTTTGACTTTGTGCACTGMTGTTACTTTTTTTGCTTCAAATATGCCTGTAAGGAGGAGTGTGGGGTTCACCCCAGAAGTCCATTCTAGCATAGTATCCTTCTCTCTGAAAATGGCCTGTAGCAGCTTTTTAAGGAAGAAAAATAGAAAATAAGAAAAATAGAAAATATGGAGTTAGTCCTTGYAGTGAAAGAGTCTGCAAATATGCAGACTAGCAGAGCCCTCAAACACTCTTCAAGAGCTGACACTCTTCCTTCTTCCCAGGACCTGACTTGGTCAGGTCTGTACTACACAAACTGTACTGTATTTAAAGGACCTGCCAATATGACAGTGTATTGATACTTTCAAAAACAGCAAAAATAARCCCAAAGTATTGAAGCATAAAATACCATCCATTAGCAAATGCAGTTGTTTGTAGGTGTTTCTGTATTTCTGAAGAAAAGCCTAAACAAGGCCATGCTGGGTTTTGTTCTCTGCTTAAGAAGCTTAGTCAGAATTTGAATTGAATTGCATCTGTGCACAAGGGTTGACAATACATCTTTTTCCTGCAATAAAAAATCAAAACAATTTGCTTTTCTTTTAATTAAAAAATCACTACTAGCCTGAGTGCTTAGCCATATTTAATCACCATGTTCCTTATTAGGACAGCAAATTACAGAGTGTTTGTCACCAGATGGAGGAATTACGATGATATTCCTTCAAGTTCTCCCCACACTGCCTCAATGCCTCCTTTGAGGAGCTAATGCTTTTCTTGACTTATGACCTTGAATATAGAAATTCCTCTTGAGACCGAAGCAGTGATGTATATTCTTGCCATTAGTTGGCTTATTATAACTAGGAGCACAGATGTCTTTCATTCTGCACCTAAGCAGTAAGTAGGAATGTACCCATTACCTGAAAAGAAAAGAATGCAGAATATCTGGAAGCCATAAAATGAGCTGTTAAATATCAGAAAACACAGCTTGTCAAATGGGAGGCTTTCATGAGAACATTTTCGTTTCAGTGTCTGAATATGAAATTACTGGATGAAGGAAAATRCCAGAGGTGAAATATGTACSGTAGTCACATGGTCTTACTGGCAATGGACTGAAATCCYTCCCCTCCTAATTCAGACCAATGAATTCACACACAGTCATTGTGCTGCCATTCAGAARCACCTCAACAGTATGGAGAACTGGGCTGATGGGAACATCATAAAGTTCAACAAAGGGAAAAGCCAAGTCCTGCTCCTTTGGAGGAATAACCCTATGCAGCAATACTTGCTGAGGGCTGGGCAGCTGGGAAGCAGCTTTGCAGAAAAGGTCTTGGACGTCCTGCTGGACAACAAGTTTCACATGATCCAGCAATGTGCCCTTGCTATAGACGCACCCAACAGTCTCCTGAGCTGCATTAGGAAGAGCATTGCCAGCAAGTCAAGGGACTGGTAAAACCCATCAGGAGCACTGAGTCGAGTTGTGGACTCCACAGTACAAGGCAGACATGGACATACTGGAGAGAATCTAATAAAGGCATGAAGGTGATGAAGGGACTGGAGATCTCTCCTGTGAGGAAAGGCTGAGAGAGCTGGGACCGCTCAGCCTAAAGAAGAGAAGGCTCAGGGGGGGTCTTATTAATGTGTATAAATATTTCAAGGGAGGGTGCAAAGAAGAAGGGGCCAGGCTTTTTTTAGTGGTGCCCAGTGACAGGACAAGAGGCAATGGGCACAAACAGTCCTGGGCAACTGGCTGTAGGTGGCCCTGCTTGACCTCGAGAGGTCCCTTCCAACACTAGTGATACTATGCAATTTCATCACTGTAAAGAACAGGCATTTTTTTCCCCATTCATTATCTTATGCCTTTTCATATAAAAAGAAAGTCTTTTTCTTGTAACAGATTGGTAAGGGAACTGTATACCTTCTGGGCATCATTATATACATTCAGCTCATATTTTGATTCATATAGAAATGTTTTAGCACTCCATGTTCTTTCCTGAAAAGTACAAATCTGGCTGTTCCTGCAGAAAAGACTGTTTCCTTTCTGTTCACTCTTACTGTGTTGACAATCTCTTAGACTCCACTGAACCCTGATTGTGCACTTACTACATTCTGCAGCAACATCCTGCCTTACCATTAGAAAGGCCTTCTTCTCTTGCAGAGATATGGCCCTTTTCAAAAAGGAGTATCTTGACATAAGAGGTTTTGCAATACAGCTAAAAAGAAAAAAGAAAAGCAGCAGGTTTAAAGTGAATAGTTACAGGACTTAGCAACAAATCCATGAGACCACTTTTAAGAAGCAATGATAAGCACTGGGAACACTGACAAATTAGAGAGCTGAGTCTAAAATAACAAGAGGAACCAGACAGGGTCCAGTTGCTGCAGGAGACTAGTGGGATTAGTCACCTGTATCAGCTATGGCTACCTTGGTGAGGAAGAAAAGGTGTTTGCATCTACAAAAATCAACTGGACTTTTGGACATCATTAAGCTTACAGAACTCTTAGGATTTGCTCATCAATTATAATCACTTACAACAGGCACTGGCAAGTCTTTCTGTGAATTCAAGAGATTATGTTAATATTAACATTCTAACACTAATGATGTTTTATATTAAGTGATAAATTTAATCCCAATACTTAATGATGTTTTATATGAAGTGATAAATTTAAAGAAGGAAGTGTTAATGGACATTGTAAATTCTTCAAGGACACTTTATTGGATGCACAGGAAGCCATGATTTCATAAACACAGAGAATCTTTCATTACACAAAAAAAGTCTTGATTGAAAGAAGAGGTGAAAATGACTATTCTAATTTAATATGCAATATGATATGGAAAAAGAACCACTTGAACATAGTGAATTCAAATAGAAAATGTAATACAGGCAGCTGATAAAGAAAGCAAAACAATCGCTAAAGTTTAAATGGCCCAGTAAAAATCATGGGTCACGGCCCGGTAAGTAGGTATATTACAATGAAGGTGAGCTCCCAAGTAAGGTGTGCATCCACCGTTACATTTGAATGGAAATGTAAGAGGTAAGGACGCACAACAAGGAAAAATGTTCCATATATATTTTTGCTTTGCATGATGCTGTCTATATAACAGAAAGCATAGCATTTCTAATAAAATTGTTATAAGTAGGGTTTCGTAAAATTCAACATTTTCAAATCAAGAAACTTATTTCTTATAAGATCTATTTTGAGGAGCTTCCTGAACAAGAAACAGTATTTAATCAATAAATAAATAAATAAGTTGGAGTCGTGAGACTTTGTGACTGAAAAGACCACCAGTCTAGCATATATTTTTAAGTAGGACAGACAGATCTTGCAAAAACTGAACACTGCTTAGCCTGACTTCAATCCCAGAGAAAACAGTGTAATGATAAAATGGTTATCCAATACACAAAGGAGCAAACYCCATGATTAATGGCAGTCCATGTGGCTTATCAAATAAACCTGTCATTTCCTGATGAYAGTATAACTGCTGAAAATAATTTCTATGAAAGTCCAAGAACAATGAGACTGTTTTTTTACTAGCTAAGAGTAAGAAAATTGGGTTCATTTAACCTTGCAAAAGAAAAAAAAAGTATTCTGTTTAGAAATATGTCTGGAACTGATTATCAATATATCTGGGTCTGAATATCAAGATGACAGAAGAACTATTTAGGATAAAGGGCAATTGTGGGACAAGAAAGTATTATTATAATTAATACACTCAGGCTAGGATTTAGAAAAAGGCTTTTAATCATAACAGTAATGAAGTTGTGATATGCCAGACTAATTGTAGTAGTCAGACAAACATACTTGTTTTTCTATAGAGCAGTGTATAGAATATATTACATAACATCGCTTGTAAAAAAATAAAACTGTATTCAGTGACATAGAATGGCTCTTCCCATTCTATGCTGCTCTTATTCATCCATCTGATCAAGACAAACATATTGATGTAGCACACCTGAATTTCTGCAGGGCATTTGAGAAAGTACTACACAATATTTTACTTTCTATGGAACAAATAAAACACCAAATGGATTAAAGTCACTTATTGTAGCAGCTGTTAAAGGGGAGTCATCCATTAACTCACCAATTTACAAGCTTATAGTAAAGATCTCAATAATTATATCAAATATTTACAGATAAATCTTGAACATAAAAAAAAAAGTGAGATAGGTAATGAAGAAGACATGCTTCTTCAACAGGATATTCTAAACTATCTTAAAATTGTTTCCCTGTAATTGACTGCTCAGTAACATGTGCAAGAGCAGGAAATTTATGCTGAACTTACTTGATAAGGGACCTTCCACTTACCTTGATAAGTGGAAAGTAGTAAGTCAGAGAAATAACCCACTTTTGTTCAACAATAGAATATCATCTCAACATGCTAGCAGTGAAGTGCTGTAACAGAAAGGACTAAAATAATCTTCAGAAGTATAAAAAGCAGGACTGTCAAACAAAAATAAGAAAATTACCTTGTCTCTGTACACAGCGCTGTCAAGATCCCCAGCGGTTCTGTGCTTCTTACCTGTAAAGGATGCAGGATGATACTTGTGCAAGAAGGAAGATGGTAGGAAGACAGCAAAAATGCTCTATGGATCATATTTTATGTTGAAAAGCTTTAGGAGCTCAGTCTATTCAGCTTATTAAAGAAATTGGGTTTGGCACTGCATCTGATAATGAGGTGAGTGCAGAGAAAAATTCATAGCAGGATTCAGTGAACAGTAAGACCAGTTTAGGTTTGTACATCCCTGAGTTGAAAAAACAGAAATTACAAAGCTCAGTTTCCAAGCACTAGAGCAATCAAGCACTGTAATAGTTTACAAAGAAGGACAGTGAAGTTGGAGGGACTAGTTCTAGGGGAGAATTGAGTACACTGATGTATATTGCACAGTCGTGTACATTAATGCAAGGTTTTACCTCCAGGTTGTCCTCAGTTAACGGGAGCTCTGTGAGCCCCTGATGCACACTGAAGTCACTCCTTGTACTCTGCATCAAAATGATCTATATTGTATGATTTGCTTATGAATCTTATCCCACTACAATATAAAGCTAATATTGATATGTTCCCAAGGCAAGTATTTCATACAAACCTGCTTTTCTAGATTCCCTTTACTTTAATGTTGACAAATAAGTAGTTTATAGAATCATTAAGGTTGGAAAAGACCTCTAAGATCATCAAGTCCAACCCTCAACCCAACACCACCATGCCCACTAAACCATGTCCTGAAGYGCCACATCTACATGTTTTTTGAATGCCTCCAGGGATGGTGACTCCACCACTTCCCTGGGCAKCCTGTTCCAATGCTTGACAACCCTTTCGGTGAAGAAATTTTTCCTAATGTCCAATCTAAACTTCCCCTGGTGCAACTTGAGGCCATTTCCTSTTGTCYTATCGCTAGTTACTTGGGAAAAGAGACCAACACCCACCTCGCTACAACCTCCTTTCAGGTAGCTGTAGAGAGCGATAAGGTCTCCCCTCAGCCTCCTTTTCTCCAGGCCAAACAACCCCAGTTCCCTCAGCCAYTCCTCATAAGAYYTGTKCTCCAGACCCTTCACCAGCYTYGTTGCCCTTCTCTGGACATGCTCCAGCACCTCAATGTCCTTCTTGTAGTGAGGGGCCCAAAACTGAACACAGKATTCAAGGTGCGGCCTCACCAGTGCCGAGTACAGGGGCACAATCACCTCCCTACTCCTGCTGGCCACACTATTCCTGATACAGGCCAGGATGCTGTTGGCCTTCTTGGCCACCTGGGCACACTGCCAGCTCATGTTCAGCCAGCTGTYGACCAGCACTCCCAGGTCYTTTTCTGCCGGGCAGCTTTCCAGCCACTCTTCCCCAAGCCTGCAGCGTTGCCTGGGGTTGTTGTGACCCAAATGCAGGACCCGACACTTGGCCTTGTTGAACCTCATACAATTGGCCTCGGTCCATCCATCTAGCCTGTCCAGATCCCTCTGCAGAGCCTTCCTACCCTCAGGCAGATCAACACTCCCGCCCAACTTGGTGTCATCTGCAAACTTATTGAGGGTGCACTCGATCCCCTCATCCAGATCATTGATAAAGATGTTAAACAAGACCGGACCCAAAACTGAGMMSKGGGGAACACCGCTCGTGAACGGCCGCCAACTGGATTTAACTCTGTTCACCACAACTCTCTGGGCTCGGCCATCCAGCCATTTTTTTACCCAGCGAAGAGTAYACCCGTCCAAGCCACGAGCAGCCAGCTTCTCCAGGAGAATGCTGTGGGAGACAGTGTCAAAGGCTTTGCTGTAGTCCAGGTAGACCACATCCACAGCCTTCCCCTCATCCACTAGGTGGGTCACCCGGTCGTAGAAGGAGATCAGGTTGGTCAGGCAGGACCTGCCCTTCATGAACCCGTGCTGKYTGGGCCCGATCCCCCAGTTGTCCTGCACCTGCCTCGTGAGCACCCTCAAGATGAACTGCTCCATGATCTTCTCCGGTACCGACGTCAGACTGACAGGCCTGTAGTTCCCTGGATCCTTCTTCCGGCCCTTCTTGTAGACGGGCATCGCATTGGTAAGCCTCCAGTCGTCTGGGACCTCCCCTATTAACCAGGAATGATTCATTAGTAAAGGAAACCTTTAACATTAATCAAATTAACTGCAAGTCTACAGTTTCTGGTTTTCTTCTCTGGGARCCCAGACAATTAATTCAAATGTAGGTATCATCTGCACTGTCTATGTCTAAAGATGATTAAGATGAATCCTAGTCCAAGTAATTAATCTTTCTTTCTAGGTCTACATCTATGCAGAGAGGACAAAACCCACAACTTTTGTGGGATTGCAATTGGAGAACTTTGTGGATTTAAGGCGTGCAAAAATAAATTCCAAGAGTTCCGCAGGAGTTTAGAGTATGTGAGGTCAAACTCACACCCAGCAGTTTAAAACAGCTTCCAAAATTAGGCTGAATTGCTGTTGGGAGCTAAGTGGGGCATTACAGTATATGTTGTCAGTGGGTAAAATCTTGAGACTAGTTCTTAATATTTGAACTTTATAGCCTTTTGAAGAAGGTTAAACATCTTCCTATACATTTGATGATGTAATCTCACTTCTGAAAGACAAAATACCTATGACTTTTCTACTCACGAATCACAGTCAATGGCCCTGGCGGATACTTGGAGTCTCTACATCCTCTCCTTCTTTCATTGATTCTTACAGAGGTTTGAAATTTTGCTTAAGTAATATGCTTATATCTCTTGCAAGTTTGGTTTAAAACAATGAACATAAGCATGTTTTGGGTTTCCATTGGTAACTGACAGAAGTCAAGGAGAGATCCATTTTATGCAAAATAAATTATATTAAATTAATTGGTGGTGGTTTGTTGTTGTTGTTGTTGTTGTTGTTGTTGTTGTTGTTGTTGTTTTTGTTGGTTTTGTTTTTCCCTAACATCAGAGTGGCCATGTATCCTATAATAAGTCAGAAAATTTCCTTCAAATGCTTGACTTTGTCATAAATATAATAATAATAATAATAATAATAATAATAATAATAATAATAATGATGATGAAAGATTTGAAACTGTGGAAGTATTTACCACGTTAAACTAACTAATGGGGACTATGAGATTTTCTTGCTGTAAGCAAAGAGCTACATGTTTTTTCACAACTGTCCTTCAAACCCTTCAGCATATATGAGGGCCCAGTTTCTCCTTTTCTCTGTCTGTATCATGTCATRGACAAGTAAGTGTAAATGACAACCTGTAGGGTATCTGCAACCCGGGGTTTATTTAAGAAGCAAGGATGTAGGAGTCTTTCCATACTTGTTTATATAACTCACTCACTCTCTCCTGCAGTGCTATGTTCACTAGGTCTTAACTTCCCTCCCCTGCAAGGAGGTCACTGATAGTCCATGATGCTCAGGCAGAAAGTCGTGTTGGTCCAAGCTGCGCCTCTGCTCACAGTCACCAGTCACAGATGCTACTGGCTGAGGTCACTGCACGTCCTTAGGGACCTACCTCCACGCATCTCCTACATCTCCCAGACCTCCTCCCACTTCCAGGATGTTTCCTCCAACCAGGACCTTCACCTTTTTATTTCTAGACCCTGCTTTTCTTCTTCCCCCCTTCTTTTCAGGAACACATCTTTTTGGCACCACATCTTCTTTCCAGATGCTAAGCCCCTTATTTTCTGAGTTGAAAGAGCCTAAGAGCAGAAACACAACATGTGATCAGCCTCCTAACTGGTGGTTCTTTCTCATGTCCCAACAAGTCCAGGACAATATTGAAACCTAAACTTCCAAGAAGTTTTCAATAGGAAACCTGAACCACAAGATATTGGATATCAGAACTCAAAAGTTTCTTGCTGGGTGAGATCAGACTAAATGATAAAAATGACCTCAAAATCCATGTAACTACGAGCATACCAGATGTTATCTCACCAGGTGTCTTTCTTTTGTGATGCAAGGTCTCAGAGTAAGGAGCAGAAAATCACATTATTCTCTGCTATTTAGTTGCAACATTACTTCCCATACCAATGATAATTATTTAATTTTGTATCTATTATCAACTCCGGATTTTTAAACATTATTGTTTTATTGTGTTTTCTCTCCTTTTTTAAATACATTTTCCTTAAGTTTATTAACCTGCATTTTCCTAAGGTAAATGCAGTGTTATTTCCTTTGCCTTCTTGCTTCTTCTTGGTGAGTTTTTATATTATTTTTTTGCCTTACTGATGCTTCCAAGATCTTTGTGTTGCATAGCTCTCTAACATCATCTTTGCATAATCACTGGAGTTTCTACAAAAGAAATCTAGCATATCAGTAGTTTTCTAATCATGTTCTTGTTTTGTTGAAATTGATCATTATGCAGTTTTCATGGCTCTTTTGGATAGTTTTCCATATGAAATTATGTTTATATAAGCTGATTTCAATAAAAGGTCCCATTAAAGAATCATGGATTTACAGAATAGTTGAAGTTGGGAGGGGCCTTTAGATATTGTCTGGTCCAGCCACCAGCACTGGACACAGCACACTATACCTATCTCACCAAAGCAGGGGGATGATATCATCTCCCTTGACCTTCACCAACGGCAAACTGTGCCTGACTAATCTAGTCGCCTTCTATGATGGAGTGACTGCATCAGTGGACAAGGGAAGAGGTACTGATGTCATCTACAGTAAGGTCTTTGTTACAGAATGTTACAACATTCTTGCCACTAAATTGGAGAGACAAGGATTTGATGGATGGACTCTTAGATGGATAATGAATTGGCTGGATGCCTGCGTCCAAAGAATTACAGTCAATGGCTCAATGTCCAAGTGGAAACCAGTAACGAGTTGTGTCCCTCAAGGGGCCCTGTACTGGGGCCAAAATTATTTAATATCTTCATCCACAACATAGACCATGGGATTGAGTGCAGTTATAAACTGAAAGAGGATAGATTTAGATTAGATATAAGGAATAAATTTTTTACAATGAGGGTGGTGAGACACTGGAATAGATTTCCCAGAGAAGTTGTGAATGCTCCACCATTGGAAGTGCTCAAGGCCAGTGTAGATGGGGCTTTGAACAACTTCATTTGGTGAAAGGATTCCCTGTCCATGGCAGGGGAGTTGGACTAGATGATCTTTAAAGTTCCCTTCCAACCCAAACCGTTCTATGATTCTATGACTTACTGGCAATGCGCTTCCTAATGCAGGCCAGGAGGTAGCTGGCCTTCATTGCTGCAAGGGCACACTGCTGAATTACATGCAACTTGGTGTCCACCAGGACCCCCAGATCCTTTTTTGCAAAGCTACTTTCAAGCTGGTTAGTCCTCAACTTGTACTGGTGCATGGGGTTGTTCCTCCCCAGGGGCAGCAGTTTGCACTTACCTTTGTTGAGCTTCATGAGATTCCTGTGAGCCATTTCTCCAGCCTGTTCAGGTTTCTCTGGATGGCAGCACAACTCTCTGGTGCATCAGCCAGTCCTTCCAGTTTTATGTCATCTGCAGACTTGGTAAGGGTGCACTATAATGAAGATCTTAAACAGTATTGGCTCCAATATATAAACAGTATTGGCTCCAGTATATAAACAGTATTGGCTCCAGTATATATCCCTGGGGTACCTCACTAGTAACTGGCCTCCAGTTCAACTTTGTGCAGCTGATCACAACCCTTTGTGCCCACCAGTTCATCCATCTTTCAGCCCATCTCACTGTCCATTTAACTTTTCCTTTTTTCATAGTTTATCTAAGGATGTTATGAGTGACTGTGTCAAAAGCCTTGCTGAATTCAAGACAAACAACATGTACTGCTCTCCCATTGCCTACTGAGACAGATATGTTGTAGAAATCTATCAGGCTGGTCAGTCATGATTTTACCTTCGTAAATCTGTATTGACTACTCTCAATCACCTTCTTCCCCTTCATATATTTGGAAATGGTTTCCAGCAAGATTTGCTCCATCATTTTGCCGGAGATTGAGATAAGGCTGACCACTCCATATTTCTCCAAATCCTCCATCTTTCTATTCTTCAAGACAGGAGTGATATTTGGTTTCTTCCAATCCTCAGGAACCTTCCCTGATCATAATGATCTTTAAAGATAATCAAGAGTGGCCATGCCATGACATCAACCATCTCCCTTCTTGTGTGAATTAGTGTACAGGCACTTCAGATGGGCCCCCAGTCATGGATATTTCCCTGAAAAGGCATGAGAACTTCCCCCACATTGATGTCCTGTAGGCATTTCATTGTTGGTGTGCATACTCTTGGAGTGGGGTCCCTTCAGCCCTATTATTGTTTTCAAGATCTCTCTATTCCACATAACACTGCACACTTTGCTTGCCAGCCCAGTCCACCCCTACTTAACTTCTTTGTGGGTCATCTCCCTTATCCCATTATATAAAACAATTTTGGATCAACTCGTTCTACTCTCCATAGCAATCTAGTCTGCTTACCATTAGTCGTTACTGCTTTACTTAGTGCAGTTTATGAAGCATACTACAAACATAATACAGGAGCTCTTGAAGTACTTCAGTAAATGTGGCA
Source organism: Oceanodroma leucorhoa (assembly GCA_030449065.1). Classification (NCBI taxonomy): domain Eukaryota; kingdom Metazoa; phylum Chordata; class Aves; order Procellariiformes; genus Oceanodroma; species Oceanodroma leucorhoa. The sequence continues at coordinate 10,943,397 of JASVER010000025.1, read as the reverse complement.
TTATGTGTGTAAAGTGGAGGCAAAATGTTTGATTTTTTCTTATAGRGCTGTTCTCCTTAGAGCTTGCACATGTTGTCATCACATAAATACAGTCATTGTAGTGGGCAAAGTGAATTAGCCATTATACACACGTTTTTAATTCCCCAGAATGATGATAGTCTAGATAAAATGCTCTGCTGACAAAGCCAAAAAAGTATTCACCTGAAATTCCAGTCATTGCAATGTAGGAACATCAAAATAATGTTGTAACAATGTAACATTTTTTCAGGATCCTTTCAATGACCATTGTAAAGTTTACCCAAAAGTGTCCTATAAAAGCCGTAAACATTTTYTGAAATAAACCAGTGCTTACAGCTCTGTTGATGTTGGAGGTGAGGGGACACATATCTAGTTAGTTAGTTAGTTACTTATTTTTACTACCGGCCATAAAATAAATAATGAATTGTGCATCAAAAAGCCAGGTGCTCAAAACCTGTAAGAAAAATAATAACACAATCTTTGCAGATATTTTTTGTTTTTATTGGTTATTTTAGTTGTGCTGGGGAAGAAAGAAATAAACATGTCAGGATTYGTCAGAAAGTCTGCATTTAATCTTAAATAATACAACACAATACAACACTCAACAGATCAAATCCACTAGAATTTTATTTYATAATCTTAAACTTTTGCAGAATCCACTGCTTTATTGTTCTTTTGTTCTGACATGAATTGACATAGCTGTCTGAAAAGTATCTTGCGCATTTAGTAGATACCCAACACATCTAATGTAAGCAGACTTTCATAATATTTGTTACAAACTTGGTGCCATTTACATCAAATCCCAGCAGCTTTATTACTGCCTCAAACTGCTTTAYGTACTGTTAGCTTTATTGTTTGTTATTCAACTTTCCCATGTGTTCAGTTGAATCTGCAACTTGTCCAATAGTGGGCAGTGATAGGAGGTGGGAAGTCATAAGAAGGAGTTTAAGGAACACATTTTTTTTAAGGAACACAATACACAGCAGACTGTTGTTGACCACATTCTAACCATCCAAAACAAATTTCCCACCCATTTTAAAGGCAGGTTTTTATTATCAACTCATCATCAGTCCTTGCTGATACATGTGACAAGCCTTACCATGCGATGTCAGTAATGGCAGTAGAACCTCCTATATCTCTAAAGTTGGTCATTGGATTAAGCACTTTAGTTACCTAAATGATGCTTTTCTCCCAGATTTCATCAATGATAAGCACAATGAAGTGGTGTACAGAAAAGAAGGGATTCAACTCCAGCTTATCCCTAGGTCTTCTTGCTTCTATTAACCCCAGCAAGGCTTAATTACTGTTGGTAATACACATTTCTCCAAGAGCACATGAATCTGAATGCTCTTTCAGAGAAGGTCTATATAATTATTTCTGCTTTACAGCTGTCAAAGCTAAGATATAAGAAAGGGAAAGCAATTTGTAAAATCACAATGCAGCAGTGTCTGTCCAGGTCAAACCACGTGTTCTTATATCAGGCCAGTCTGCCCATCATATAGGATGTCTTCCTTTTTGGGAGCTTTTCCTTTAATCTCCAGTGGCCCCCAGTCAAGAATGCAACCATGGGGAATAGCTTATGARACATTATAATAATAACTGGAATATGAAAAATTTGTAAAGAGAAATCTAATTAAAATGCTTTTAGGTAAGAAATGTATCTTTAAGTACATTTTAACAAAAAAATTTCCTAGTCTTTTTGCTTACTATAAAGAGAGCACAGAATTATGCTTATTAAGTGAAGTCTGCTCTAATGCTATGATTTTGTAGCCAGCTGAATCAATCTATAATAGGACCTAACTCCAAAAGGGCCATTTGTGCTCTCTCTCTTCCTCACACAAGTATGCCAGCCCTGTCTTTATGTAGCTCAAGTGATAATACTCCTGTGACTAAGTGACTAACTGATCCAAAAGGAAACTAATTTTTTTGTTTCTTTTTCTGGGTTAGCTTTCAAACAGCTCAGCAAATTTGGCCAACTCATTCGATATTYTGAGATAGGTAGAAGCTAATAATTGAACTGTTCCCTGAATTTCCTGCCTGCTTATTCTTGTATACTCCATCAATGACCAACATCAGGTCTTGCTTTGGTGAGGAATTTTATGGAGGTAGGAAGAGAGGCTGTTGTGAATTCCTCCTGCCTTGCAGGATGACCCATCAGTCCGTAGGAGAGGTTCACTTTACTTTCACTGACTGAGACAACAGATATAGGCACAAACATACACAAAGGCTAGTCAAGAAATATGTATTGACCGCTCACTACAAGAAGGACRTTGAGGTGCTGGAGCATGTCCAGAGAAGGGCAACGAGGCTGGTGAAGGGYCTGGAGAACAARTCTTATGAGGAATGGCTGAGGGGACTGACATTGTTTAGCCTGGAGAAAAGGAGGCTGAGGGRAGACCTTATYGCTCTCTACAACTACCTGAAAGGAGGCTGTAGAGAGGTGGGTGTTGGTCTCTTCTCCCAAGTAACTAGCGATAGGACAACAGGAAATGGCCTCAAGTTGCRCCAGGGTAGGTTTAGTTTGGAAAAATTTCTTCACCGAAAGGGTTGTCAAGCATTGGAACAGGCTGCCCAGGGAAGTGGTGGAGTCACCATCCCTGGAGGCATTCAAAAAACGTGTGCATGTGGCACTTCGGGACATGGTTTAGKGGGCATGGTGATGTTGGGTTGATGGTTGGACTTGATGATCTTAGAGGTCTTTTCCAACGTGAATGATTCTATGATTCTATGTTGAAGTTGCCACTTAAGTAGCAAAACAACTGATCACAGAGCAAAACCAACAATTGCGTAAAGAACTGCAGCATGTGGAAGAGGTACTTTCTGTTGGGCACTTAGCACAAATGAAAAAGGTGAATGTAGTCATGATTATGACAGACTTAGACAGGTGATCTTTCTGCATCAAAGGGCATTGCTTTCAAGTTCAGATGCTCTGATATGTTATTATCCTGCAAAACAGCCTTTTTCACTAAACTTTCCACGTGTTGCTCAGTTCTGCTYATGAAAATATAATGATTACAAAGGCACACTGCAGTTGCACAAGCAGCATAAGAACCAATTAGGCAAAAACATATTTGTGATCCTCTCTTGAATAAGGATTTCACTGTCACAAGGATTTATAGTCTTYGGTAGATGAAAATATTGATCTGTTGCTTCAGTGTGCTGCAAGCCAAGGGAAAGATGGACAGACAGAAAYATCTGATCAGGCAAATAAACTTTTTTGTAGAAACAGATTACTGTATCTGTATTTGGTTGTTTTGTTCTTAGACCTGTGCTACTAGATGCCATTACCACTTCCTAATGTAATTTTAGCTCTAATTTTCTGTTATATACCCATGATTATATAGTGTGCCATTTAGTATATATGTATACACATATGAATAGAACTGCTTTTGAGAACTCTTGCCATAAGTAGTGTTTTTACAGTAGCAGGAGGGCTCTTTTTATAAAATTATATTATTTGATAAATAAACAGCTTGGAGATTTCAAAGTTGTCCCACTATGGTAAGTATTATTGTAATCTGTGAGTTTTCAGATTATACTAAGAATGACGTGTACCTCTGTCCATCGAACACCTGCATCAAAAWTTTCCAATCTCATATTTCTTATATGGATATAGAAAAAATACCACAATCCTGATGGATTTTTATCCCATGAGACAGGAGAGTGCTCTTATCTCCTATTTACTGATGAGCAACTGGGAAACCAAAAGACTCAAAGGAAGATTTGAAAATAAGATATTTGGTATTCTGTGACATTTTCAAAGATGCCTATGTCCCATTTAAATCACTAGGCACATCTTTACAGCTGTAGGTGTTCAATACCTTTAAACATCTTTTCCTAAAAGGTGTGTCCAAGGTCACAAAGAAAGTCTGCAGAGGTACAAGAAATTTAATCTAGGACTCATAAATGCCAAGCTACTGCTTCATAAATAGGACCAACCTTCCTAGTAAGAACAGTCAGAAAGTGGGAACACTCAGCTGAGGATGTGTTTGTATTGAAGAGGTGCCCTGAAAATAACTGTCAGTGCTGTGATATTGTACTCCTCTGTGTAAGCTGTGATTCAAAGTCAAGTTGGCCGTATACAGCATCCTCCAGACAGGTTAATGAGTCACTTGCTAACCCCCTTCAGAGACAGTCCTCCTGACACAGTGCTCAGTGTTAGTATTAAAACAAGACATTGTGCCTTAAGGGAGGTTTCATATATAAACCTAAATCTGTGAATGAGAGCTCAGAAGGCGACAGGCACAAAGAGTAGTTAACTGCATAGTCATAGAATCATAGAATGGTTTGGGTTGGAAGGGAACTTTAAGGATCATCTAGTCCAACTCCCCTGCCATGGACAGGGACATCTTTCACTATATGAGGTTGCTCAAAGCCCCATCCAACCTTCCAATGATGGGGCATCTACAACTTCTCTGGGCAACCTGTTCCAGTGTCTCATCACCTTCATTGTAAAAAAAAGTTTCCTTATATTTAATCTAAATCTGCCCTCTTTCAGTTTAAATCTGTTGCCCCTTGTCCTATTATTACAAACCTTGGAAAAAGTCTCTCTCCATCTTTCTTATAAGCCCCATTTAAGTATTGAAAGGCTGCAATAAGGTTTCCATGTAGCCTTCTCTTCTCCGGGATGAACAACCCCAACTCTCTCAGCCTTTCTTCATAGGAAAGGTGTTCCAGACCTCTGATCATTTTTGTGGCCTCCTCTGGACCTGCTCTAACAGGTTCATGTCTTTCTTGTGCTGGGGACCCCAGAGCTGGATGCAGTACTGCAGGTGGGGTCTCATGAGAGCAGAGTAGAGGGAGAGAGTAACCTCCCTAAACCTGCTGGTCACAATTCTTTTTATGCAGCCCAGGTTATGATTGGCTTTCTGGGCTCAGTGCCAGCACTGGTGGATGAAAATCTGGACATGAGCCGGCAATGTGCACTCACAGCCCTTTTCAACATTCTTTTTAAAACCCTTTTTAAAAATGGGCGTGATGTTTCCCTTTTTCCAGTCACTGGGGGACTTCGTCTGACTGCTATGACTTTTGAAATATGATGGAGAGTGGCTTGGCAACTACATCTGCCAGTTCCCTCAGGATCCTGGGATGCATCTCATTGGGTCTCACGGATTTATGTATATTCAGGTTTCTCAGGTAGTCTCAAACCTGATCTTCTCCTGTGATGGGTGGGACTTCACTCCCCCAGTCCCTGCCTTGAGATTCTGGGACTCAAGAGATGTAGGAAGAGCAATTGCAAGTGAAAAATGAGGTAAAAGATTTGTTGAGTACCTCAGCCTTCTCCATGACAGTTGTCACCAGATGCCTCATCTTATTTAGCACGAAGGTACAATTTATTTTGTCTTCCTTTTCTGACTAACTGACCTGTAGAAGCCCTAAGTATTCTTCACATCTCTTAACAAATTTAGCTCCAGTTGTGCCTCATCTATCTTGATCCCATCCTTACATTCTCAGACAGCATCCCTATATTCTTCCCAGAATGCATGTCCCTGCTTCCACTGCCTATGCATTTCCCTCTTGTGTTTCAGTCCAGGAGGTCCTTACTTGGCCACACTGGTCTCCTGCCTTCCGTGTCCTATTTCTTGAACATGGGAATTGAGAGTTCTTGTGCTTTAAGGAAAATGTCTTCAAATAGCTGCCAGCTCTATTCTGCTCCTTTATCCCTGAGGGCAGTTTCCCAGGGAGTCCCATCCACTAGTTATTTAAACAATTAAAAGTTCATTTCCCTAAGGTTCAGGGTCATGTCTATACTTTTTGCCTGGCCTATATCCCTCGAGATCATGGATTCCATCATGGCATGATGTCTCCACTGTTGTAATGAGATACAGTGGGTTTAGGAAAGCAAATCTTGTTTTGTGGCTGTTCTAGAGAGGTTTCTGATAAATATGAACCCAGCTATAATTATGCAAAACAGCCAGAGAGATTCTTCTGATGAAGAGCAATACATTAATTAATTATATTACTTTAGGGAAGTATTGGGTATGATTTCTGCCTTGGGGACAAAATATTCATACAATCTTCTGCAATCTGACACATTAGCAAAAATTCACATAAAGGCTAAATGTTACTTTATAGAAGACAATTCTTCTGGGAAAAATCTGGGCACAATTCTTTTTGACTCTGTCACTGGCTTAAAAACATCTCAGGAATCCTTTCTTGCACGCATTTTATCTCTGTCAGCCAAGAAGGGGTAATCTCACCCCTGAATTCAAGCTCTTCTCAGGATTCAACATAGCGTACCATTAGCTTTATTTTAAACACCGATCAGGAGCACAGTCCTGCAGGGAGAGGCAGCGCACCATGACGTGGAGACACACATTAGTTACACTGGTGGCTAGCACGAAGACATATGACAAAACCTTTGCCATTCATATGTTCAAATAGCTTAGTCTGTGAGGTCAGCTTAATTCTATTTTGCATAGCACATCCACTGTCCTCTGAAAACATTTACACATTTCATTTCAGTCTCTGTTTTTCCAGGCTCCTGGTAAATTCTTTCTGGAATTGCTGATGTGCTTTATAACTTGCAGTTGTCATTCCTTCTAAAAAGCCTTTATACTTTTTTTTTAATCCTAAACAAGTTATCAGATTACTTTTTTTCCTTCTTTTTTTTTTGAGTGCCTTGAAAACTGGTAAAAGACTTCACTAATGAAATTTCATAAACCTCTCTCGCAGAACAGCATAATTGTATCTCTCTTGAGCTCTGCAGTACTTCATTAATAGATACAAGGCATAGGAATGACCTTTCTTGTCCAAATGATGTCAAACTTTTTGATCAGATTCTAATAAATTTAAGTATGAAAATTCAAGTGAACACTGAGCTCTGTTTACTGAGACATGTCCCACATGTAAAATAAACCAGAAGGGAAAACCAGGCACACTACAGAAAAACACTAGTCTGAATTCACCTTGGGAAACACAAAAGAAAACCTTACACATGTAAGCATTCTTTCATTTGTGTCCTTAATGCAGACAATAAAAGATCTAGAAGAGAAGCAGACAAATACATATAAAAACTGAAAGATAGCGGGAATACAGTGTAATAAATGGTCTCACCAAATTTAGTCCTATTTCTTAAGATGAAAATATTTATTTATATTTTGCTTTTGGGTCTTATTTTCTCACTCATACTTCATCAGTACCTCAGAAAAAGGTGATAATAATTCTTTTACATTGAGGATTACAATTTGTTGCTCCTCCTGGGCCAAGTGTGTCTCTGGTGAAACGTCAACATTTTCTAATTGTCATCTATGAATCATTTTTACTAAGTTGGATATTTTTTTTTYCCCCATTTATATATTTATTTCTCATCTGCCGTTTCTTCATCAGGGAGGGAAAGAACACTTTCCATATTTCAGGTCAATGTGTTGGCATTCTACTCTGTAATTTTGCTTCAGCCTATGTGTCTTGTTACAAATGCATGGGCGACTTGGAAAAAAAAAAGGACAAAACAGAAACTTTTTCCCAAGCAGAGAGAGGTGCTTGAAAAAGGGACATGTTCTAAGGACTCAGTGAAGCCTGATAGGGACTTTGCTTCAGCAAAATGCAGTGAAACCTTGTCATGTTAGTATGGTACTCACATTGACAATGCCCTCAGAGGAAGGATTTATTGGTTCAGTCACCATCTCCTGTTTATGTAGCCATAACATTTTAAGGGAACAAGTTAACATCTCCTCCCAGTATTKCACAGTGCTACGTGGACACGGTGATCCACTCAGAGTCAGCATGGGGTTCTTCCCTCATGATATATACTGTCCGGGAAGAGGCAGGAGGAACTGTGGTTGTCTTGAAGTTGTCACCAAACATCTGATGTTACAGAGAATTGCATTTAATCAGTTGAGATGAACAGTTACTTGTCCACAAACACAATTGTTATTTTTTTCTCCAGTGAGCTCGCAAAAGACCCTAAAGATGAGGACATGCTGAAACATGCACAATGATGGGGATTTCAAATGCACCAAAACACAAAAATGTCTGAATCGAGCATTTTGGCTCAGTCTGTGTAATAATGAGAAACACTGGCCAAACTCATTCACACCAGATTCCAGTTACAGCCTCTGACTTACTGTCATCATGCAAGCAAAGATGAAGTTAAATCTTGTAAAAAGCAACRTACAGTTCCAGTTATTTCCTCTGCCCAAAATAAAAAGCTGGAGTATCAGTATGCAATCGATGTATTTTGAAAAACTGGTTATTATATAAAAACCTCCTGGCTGCATCCAATGTTTTAATGCACAATCTTTCTTATTAAGTAATATAATTAACTTAACTATATATTAAATGACAAATGCATCCAGGTGCCCTATCCTTTTCTGAGTCTCTATTTATAAGTGATAAAAATGTTCTCAAGTGTTCTCTTTGGCTTAAAGTACYAAAATGTTCTTACAGTATGTACTTTAAATGAAATGTGACAATAATTAAATGAGTGCCAGTGAGGCTGCAAGCAAAACAATATTTGGGACAGTTGGCACCGCCRTTGCTTGCATGGTGTGATAACAATAGCTTCTTCAACTGAAAAAAAAAAAACAACCAAAAGGCAAGACCGGAGCTTCCAAACAAAACACTTCAACTACTGATGGACCGAGCATCAGCTTGTTACTAACTGGGTGTCTGTTCCACACAAACAGCCACAGAAAGATATTTTGTGTGCCAATATGACACTTTTCAGGGGAAAAAAAATCCTAAAACAATTTAAAAGCTGAGTGTTCTGCTATAGAACCTATATTTTGAGATGTTTCCAACACCTCCCATAAAAAACAGCACCTTCTCTTGGCRAATGTTCAGTAAAATGCAATGATGATCTCTGTCTATTTAGAGCAGGAGGGAAGGGATGTGCAATCAAAGTGGGGAGGGATCTAACAGACACTAAACAAGCAGAAAAATCCTGGTTGCCTGATAAAAGGCTTAGACTGCACAGTGAAAGKTTTGTGCATTTTAATATGTAAACCTACATATTTATTTCTGTATTCCCTTTAAAGTGAAACTCATGTTGTTGCTTAGGTAGGGCCAAAAAAATGGGCAATATGAAAACAATCCAATGCAACCTTCATTCTGCCCTTGGGAATCTGATCTTAAGTGACAAAGAATAATATCTGACTGCTTTTCCATTTTAGACCATCCATGCAACAAATCAACAATTAKCCCTTAGTAACAACAGCTGAGTTGCTTTGGGAGCTACAGACAGATGAGCTGTTCACGCTGATCCTGGAACTGCTCCACTCCTTTCATCCTTTCAGCCCTTTACTCTGTCCAACCCTCAGTAGGTGGTAGCACGTAGATAAACCATGCTGTTCTCCAGTACTGGTTTTGCCTTGCCCCCCAAGAAGGCAATGACATTAGACCTTGTACTGGGTCTGGCTGGGATGGAGTTTTAATTTTCTTTTCAGCAGCCCGTGTGGTGCTGTGTTTTGGATTTGTGGCTAAACCACACCAGTGTTTTGGCTATTGCTGAACAGTGCTTGCACAATGGCAAGGCTTTCTCTTTTTCCCACTCTGCCCCCCAGTGAGCAGGCTGGGGGTGGGCAAGAGATTGGGAAGGGGACACAGCTTGGMCAGCTGACCTGACCTGGCCAAAGGTCTATTCCATACCATGTAATGTCATGCTCAGCAATAAAAACTGGAGTAGAGGAAGAACAGGGTAGGAGGTGGGCACTTGATTTCCAAGGTGGCTGCTGCTCAGAGAGTAGCTGGGCATGGGTCTGCCTGGTGGGAGGTGGTGAGTGATTGCTTTTGCATCACTTCTTTTTTTCCCTTTACTCTTTCTTTCTTTTTTTCTTTCTTTCTTTTCTTTCTTTCTTTCTTTCTTTCTTTCTTTCTTTCTTTCTTTCTTTCTTTCTTTCTTTCTTTCTTTCTTTCTTTCTTTCTTTCTTTCTTTTTTATTTTAATCTTTCCTTCACTTATTAAACTGTCATTATCTCGACCCACAAGTTTTCTCTCTTTTGTTCTTAGTCTCCCCCCCGTGCTGTGAGGAGGCAGGAGAGAGAGGGGAGTGAGAGGGGGCTGTATGGGTGAGTCGCTGCTGGCCAAGGCCAACCCACAGCAGACATACTTCAGAGAAGTGTAGGTTCACAATTCAAATGGAAATGAAAACACAGACAAATTCCCCATAGYCAGAGGATAGTGTGAAGAGATTGCCTCATACTGAGAAACATGAAGGCATACAGGGTCATGTGAACAGTGTGAAACCATTGATCAGCCTTGTATGACTTATTCCAGCAAGTCACTTTCTCAGTGAAGGTGTTTGTTGAGACTTTGTCTTTATGATTCCAGTCCAAAGTTCATTAAAGTTAGCGGAAAGCTTCCAGTTACCAGCTTGCTGCCTTAAATTAATGTCTTACGGTACCAATAACCYTTTCTTCTTCTCAGCCAGAGGCAGGAAGCTGTGAAATAATGGAACAACAAGGAGCTTCGTCCTGTGGTGGACTGTGACTGATTATCAGAGGAAAAGTGTGTAGGCAGGCTAGGTAGTGGTTAAAATGATGGAGTCAAAGGTCTGAATTTGCCATAAACTTCCTCTTTGGTTTAATTAGATTTGTAAGGGTTATGGGACACTAATCATGCAAGCAGGTAGATCCACAGCACATGAAGGCATTCTGCAGGGTAAACAGATGAGTTTAATGAAATGGGCACTAATCTGAGCTACTAGACAACTCAGATACAGGCAGGATAGCCGATGACCCTTATTCTGTATTTAGAGCACTGCATCAAGCCAAGGTAGCTACGGTGAAGATGCCGATAACTGAGTTTTCTGAAATCTTTTTAGAGCCAGTGAAGGGAACTATGGACAAAACATCTCATCCCAATGTAAACATCTGAAATAAGTCAAATGCACTGCACCTATTCCTGTCTGTAAAGGTCCAGCTAACTCAGATGTAGAAACGTACATTGTATAAGTCTAGTTAGGGAAAATGAATTCAGCCCTRGGGGCTYGATTCAGTTGCCCACACAGAGGCACTTAGTGCCATTTGCTGTGCCTGAGGGGATCCCACAAGTCTAGATTCAGCTGTCACTYCTGAAAGTCAAGGGTTCATATTGACTAGTATTATTTGGATGTATCAGATACCCAAGTGACTGTTTGGATGTCTCAGATACATTTCAAATGACACTAGCCTCCTGTGTTTAAGCAACTGAATTGAGACCTGGGAGCCTCTAAGTCCATTGACATCCGTGGAAGGACTACTGCAGGCAAATTCTGTGGCAATGGGATATGGCYCTAAAATTACCTGACTTGATACTATCACTACCCAACTTCCTGACYACGTCATCCAGCACACACACATAGCAGAGTGCCTTTAAATGCAGATGGTGCCCAAGGGAGTACAAATGACTAAAGCTTTCTTTCAGTTCAGAGTTTCTTTGGAACTGTCCCAAGTCAGAAAACAGCCAGTGATACCAACCCCCCATTGTTCCTATTGGTTTCATAGTGTTAAAATCATCCTTCTAGATTAAAATCAGTAACTCAGCTTTTTCACTTAGCTTTTTATTTGTAACATAGTGTTTCATACATGGCATTAGAAAATGGGAATTGGCTAATTCTAACTGAAACATAAGGTGAGGGATTTCAATTATCTTATTTCCATGCTTGCAGAAATATTTAAGTCTATTATATACTGCAYTTACACTTAGAAAGCATAATTTGAATAAACCTGTTCCCATAATTAACATAGTTTAATTAGAGCAGGATGTCATCTCAGTTGCTTTTTTTGCACTATGGCATAAAATTCTATATTTAGTCTTCCTATTGTTAATTATAGCTATTCTCTGTAATTATTTATTTCTATAAAAATCTAGCATTGTGGTGGGTAAATTTAAGAAAAAACAGTTATCTGAGTTCAGAAAATAGTAATTTGGTTCACATGAAAGGAAGAAAATAATGAAATTAAGATGCACAAGAAGATCAGATCACTGCAGCTCTATTCATTTTAATCAATATTAATTTACTGATTTACAGGAGTGGATCTGAACCTTCATGTTTTGTAGTAAAACTAACACAGTGACATACAACACACAGATCTAATTATATATTGACACTCCACAAAAGGAATATCATTACAGAGGAATGAATCACTATGTAGAGAAATGCAAAAATCTCAGATATGCAGAAACAGCCAGAGAAGTTAGGGTCACAGAGAGGTTTCTTTTATACAGTGACTTTATACATTGCTGTAGAGAGTTTTGTTCTGTACCCAAAATCAATATTAGTTACAGATAGGTGTGACTGGCAGATAATTACAACTGTATACTTGAAAACTATACAGTATTTCATACTTAGGTGCAAATATATTGATACTCTATTGGACTTAGATGATTTTTATAAAGGAAGACTTTACCTGTGTTAACACCTTGTTTCTGGGGTGTGATGGAACATGGATGGTCCAGGCTCCTTGTCTCCCATGTATCCAAACTTGGTACCTGTTATTTTAAAACAAGGTGTGGGGGACATTGCTCCAGTCTGTCACAGAGTCATAACAACACTGGGGCAGAGGTAGAGGCCCCAGAGGTTGGAGGGGCCTCCAGATCCTTGCCTAGATTTAGCCTGTGAGAGCCAGCAGAACATTTCACGCAGATGCTTGTTGACAGAATCTGGCATCACAAAATGGCTGTTGTACAATTCTGGTCCATTCTTCCCTCTCACCTCCAATGGAGAACCTGGTGCTGCATTTACTGGGTGATACAGAGAGGGGTATCAATAACTGTAAGCACACAGTGACCCTTTTGCGTGTAGCARCAGGGACAGGGATCCAGGTGTTCTCCAAAACAGGCTTGTGCCTGGTACTTCATGATTACAAGGGGTCTGTTATACCCATATTGTCTCTAGACCACCTCAGCTGCAAAATGTACCATCAGCTCTGACCAAAAAGAGTGACTCCCCAGGGCACCCCCATATCTAGAGCAATGTTCATCTGTGCTGYAACCCTGGGGGTGCCCAGGAGAGGTTTGATACATCACTGTTGGCAAAGGGGAGAGGGCACAATTACTCCTATATGCACGGGAGCATGCCCTGCTGTTTAGACAAGTGCAATATATCCTGTTTACTCTCTGCTTTTACAACATCAATACCTTCCCTTGTAAAACTAAAACAAGAAAACATCTGAAGTGCCCTGAATGAATCTGATCCTAAGCCATTTAAAAGGTATGCTACTCAACTGCATACTCCATATCCATAACCAGATCTATTAAAGTAAAATAAAACTTATAAACAGGCAACACAAAATGAATTCTATGATTATCTAGTGCAAAATCTCAAATGCAACAGTATTTCTCCTAKTAAAACCCCACCAATAACTCCACAGAACTATTGTTTTAAAAAAGAAAGCCTATGATCATGTGCACAAAAGAATTTAGACATATAATTGCTTCCTTAGAATTATTTTGCACTATGGAAGTGATTGCATAGCAGACTCTAGGAAAATGTAGGTCCTGATATCTCTCTGATTGCTAACACCCTTAAGATCTAGTGCAGCTCTCTGACTGAGAAATCACTATTTAATTCTAGCAGAAGGATATTTTCTCTCCCTTTGGTCAAAGGTGTCAATGTACCGCAATGAAAAACATATGAACTATAATCTTTCATTTATGCTCTCAGTGTGGCTGCCTGGATAATACGTTGCAATTTTTTTCTGACTTTTTTATAACATTTCCAATTGATAAGCTATTACTTTCCTTCCAACATTTCTGATGAACTGAAATTTATGTGGCTGGACCTATATGATTTTGCTTATTTCTCTTTGGGACAGAGTAGAGATAAAAGAGATCTATGGAGGAACACATAAAATATCCTTTTACTGTCAAGAGTGACCAGTTCTTCTGAATTATAATTTCTGCTGGATTGAGGTATGTTTGCAAACCTTCTAACTAAACAAAAAAAAGATAGTATTAAAAGCAAAACACCTATTCAGAGAATAAAAGACTCTGATCCGAGTCTTTATTTCTTTCTTATAGAGTGTTTGTTGTATAGGATATTTCTGTAACTATACAGTGATATTACTTGAACACACTTGGATGCAAATATCAAAGTTTCAAGCTATGTATGAGAGAATCTATATTCAATCTCTTTGAAACAACAGTGAAATGCCAGATTTAATAGGAATGTAGTTGTAACTAGCAGAAGGGGAAAGCCTTGAAGGTATTTAACCAGACATACATGAACATGAAGATTAAAGTTCACAGTGAAGTTGGAAGGAAACATGAAACTGCTCTGCTGCTGCTTAACAAAAGCAGGCAAATTTCCTAAAGTAATTGCACAGATATTCCCCTAGCTATGGTCACAGAAACCTGATGTTTCAAGATGGCATTGGGAACACCAGTTAACAAAAGTAGTATAGCTATATTWCTCTACACATTCCTCAGTTTTTTCACACAGGCTGTTGTCACCTAGAATTCTTTCATCACCTGGAGGGAAAAAAAAAAAAAAAGATCTTCAGTCTTTAGGTCTTTAGGAACAGAATTGCATAAACATGACTCTTCCACTGCAGGGTGCTGAACCTAACGGTTTTCCTCCATTGGCTTATCTCACATATTCATAGAAACCTGAGATAGGAAAGATATAGTCAGAAATATACTTAAATCCCCTGACAATGAAGAATTGTTCTCCAAAGTATATTTTCTGCTCTGCCCAGAAAAATATTGCACAATGATTGCTTTGGGGTTTTCACCATTTCTCTTAGGCATTCACTGTAGCTCTCTTTTTAAAGTGTTTTCTTTTGTTCTGTTTTTCTTAACACTCAGTCTAACTTTTTTCCTCTTCCCTTTTTTTTTTTATTTTTAAAATTCTGATTGTCTGACTTCCTCTGTAGCATCTAAACATTGGCAAATTGGATCAATGCTTTGACTGTAGGGGCAATTTCTCTGAAAATGGCAATTCAAACCAAAATCTCCCTCTGTCTTTTTTCACTTCCCCCTCCCCTCCTTTWTAATGAGTTGTAAGAAAGCACATGTCTTAGAGTTGCTCTTCCTCCTCTTTCTGTGTCTGGATGACATGGATAATATCATGCATTACTGTAGTATATTTGGTATTAGAAGTAATCTTGCCCTTATTTTCTTGTCTTCTTGGGTAGGTATTTGAGGTGGTATTAAATGTTGACCAAGAGTAAGAGCTCCAAGGATGTCATTGAGCTGGCAGCRGTGTCCATGTGTATGTCTTCCAGCACACACAAGTTTGGGAAAATGATGCTCTYGCTGCTGGGTCAGGATACGATTATCACAAAGGAATGGGAGGACAGGGGTTATCTGTTCTCTGCTCCTAGTGACCATATCTCATGTTCTGCTTTTAGTTACTAAAGTAGATGAGAGATTCCTAAGTGAAACTTCTCTCCAAATACCATAAGATGGATCTTCACTCCAAAACAAAGGTGGCAAAGGTAATTTCATATCTTTTAGCACACAGTAAAATAGGCTTAAGTGAAGTCAAAGCACGTGCTGTTCACCCCGRGCGGTTACTAAGGTTCAGCTGGTAAATGAACAACACATGATAACTTTGTTGTGTGTCAAAGCCCCTACAAACTCTCAAATGCAGGGAGAGGGAAAAAGTTTCCCTTTTGCAATGGCCTGCTCTGGGGATGGAGTACTACATGCTTCCCTTGATCATGCTGTGTCACTGTGCTTTTCCCTCATGCTCATCTGAACTCTTCAACTTCATGCTGCCTTCTCTGTGGAGGTCTGGCTCTGGCCAGCTGACATGATGCTCATGTCAGCATCAGCTTGTCAACTCCTCCRTCCCTTTTGGAAGTAGATAGGTACGTATTCTTGAGGTAGCTAAGTAACATGAGGTATGGAAATCCTCTGTTTCTTATTAAGTGTCATGAATCTTAGCTGCACCACTGTACCTATCATCTAGTAAAAATACGTATGAACTGCTTTGGAATTAGCTGGCCTGTGATCCAAGCGKACTGGACCAAACAGCACAGAAAATCATGTGACATTTGGGAACRGACAGGCTAAATGGTTGCTTCTGCCTTAGCAAGCTAGTTTCTTGTTAACTTGGATGTGTCTACTCTGCACAGAATTCACAGCAGCAGCTGCCACATTCACATACCCTACAGAGTGGTAGAGAATGAGGATATCTAATAACTGCATGTTGATTCTTTTCTACTAAAAAGCAAATGCAGTTTTCAGGTTCTTAGATGCTGCTCTTTGACATGATGCTGACTGCATGTAGATAACAGAMTGTAGCTCAAAAGCTTTAAAAGACAACACAGTGTGAGGTTCTTCAAAGTTAGGGGGAGGAAGAGGGGACATCCTGTTGTTTTAACCTACAGAAGGTGACAGCAAAGCCCTCTGAGGACATCTTAATGTGAATTCAGCAGGGAGAAGACTATTTTCTAAAAGAAAGAACATTTCCTTGGCGTTCTTGGAACAAAACAAAATACGTGGGGGAAACTGTGACTGCCAAGAGTGATCAAATCACTCTGCTTTCAGAGACAAGCAAACTGTTTCTGACAAAGCTTCAGGAAGAGCGCACTGGAACTCAGAAGCACCCCAAGCCTGATGGCTAAATTTCCTACCGTATCTCTGCCAAGCAGACCTTCACAGTCAAATGAATAATAGAGGAAGCTAAGAATTTAGAKACGTGGTGTATCAAAACAGTGTGAATTTTAGAGATGCTTAAACACCCATACTCTGAATATGAGCTGCTTTGCTTACTGCTTGAGTGCTACTGGAAACCAATCCCCACATAGTTACCACAGAGAGCCTAATCCATGCCCATCCATAATATTACAGTGATAAAAACTTACTGAGATAGGCAGGGAACGATTGCATGATCCTGGTTAAACTGATATCCTGTGTKGGTCAGACATGGTTGTCATAGCAGAGATGCCAACAAAAAAGTCAAACATCTGCAGATTCAGGTTTTCAAAATCGTAAGCATACTGCAAAGCTCATTTGCCCATCACATTAGGACATGAAGACTTCATGCCACTAAAAATGAGCAAAGTTTTGGAAACAAATGSTCTTTTTCAGAAGCTTTTCCAGCCTTGCTTCTGCTTATTTTTAAGTCTCCGAACTTATTAGAAYTTGTTTTTCTCCTGGTACAGAGTAAAAAAGAACATTTTTCACTTTTGTAGYATTTGTGGTTGTACACAGCAGAAATTTTACAATGACTGTTGAATTATTTGTTACAGACAGGTGGGGTTCACCACACCTAACTTCACTGGACTGAGATGATTTAAACCAGTCTTCTAGGCTCCTTCTACTCTGACTAAGCTCATAAAAGCTATTCAGAGAGATGTTTATATTCAGCAAGATGAACTACTATTTGGACCTGCCTAGTGAAAAAACGTAGATAAGTTGCGTGAACCAATTATCTAACTTCAAAATGGAGGAATTCAGATGACATGTAGACTTTTTGAAGGATGTGAATGCTACATGGTGTAGAGCTGTTGCTGCATGAGGAATATCTTGCAAGCAATATTAGCTCAGACACATCACCAAGCTGGTAAATCAGTACTGGTTTTGTGACCTGAGCCAATACATTTGTATGTCAACACACTAGATTTGCCAGTTTATTGATGGAAAGCTTAGGGGTCTTTAACACATCACTTCACTATGTAGTGTAGACAYGTGCTAAGAGATCAGATCTGTTATATATAAAAATTTAACTTAATGTGAAATTTTTGTATAGACATGAAGAGATCCCCAGCACTGCAGGCTCAGCTCCCCTCGAACCCAATGGAAGTTGCTTGAGAGAATATAGGACAGTGTTTATTACATAAAATGAGGAAGGGATAAAATCTGAACCTCTCTATATGGAAGTGCCATACCTGACAACAGATAAGAATGACAGCATCACCCCCTTCCTCCCATTACACCACGCAAACGATGGTTCTGCATCAGGGACTCATTTGAAACTGCGTGGTGAAAGCTTCCTCTGCACATTCTTCATGTATGGGATGGATGAGATATTTCATTTCATACATCATTTACTGTTTGCTGCAGTTATTTCACAAAGACCTATTTTGACTTTGCTAGAAATGTGAGAAAGAGTTTCCAAGTTTGGAAATTTCTGCAAACAACAATCTGAACTGCAACTCCAACTGATGTGAGTCATCAGAGACCCATTGACTTCAATAGTGTTGTATATTTATGTTATTTGTCTACTGGGTGTAGTTCTGAAGTCAATGAAGCTATGTTAACATGATAGGAGTGAGATTGGGAATAAGACTATTTTTTCTATCTGGAACTGAATTTTATAGAAAGATATTTTACATTCTGTATTTTAACCAGTATAATCTTATCAATGAACATTTTCACACCTTCCTACTGCTTTTGTACGTCTCTCTGAAGTCTCGTCTCACCAACGCAATAACACGGTCCTTCAAAAACTTGTTCTAAGTTACCTAGAGCAAGAGAGAAGACAGTTATACGCAGGAGGTTAAACTTGGTCCAGTTACTGATCAGCAACTTTCAGAAGCCATTTAGAATCTGGCTATATCATTAATAAACAGTCCTTCTTTGTTCCCATTCCCATAATGGACTTCCTTATGTTTGAGACAAAAATCAATATTCAGTATGCTCTTCCTTTTCCTCTGTTATCCTTTTTATTTGAATGATGGGGAAAAAAGCCTACAGCTCACACAGTATATGAGGTATTGAATCCTTTCATATCCTTGGGAAGGACTAAGGGAAGAAAGTAGTACCTGCTAGTCTGGTCTATCCACTCATGTACCATACAAATAATTTCCTGGGAAAGTGCTTTCCCCTCTTCTTTCCCCAGCAAACAGCCATATATAAATACTGTAGGAGATATTTAGATTGCAAATAGCTGAAAATGAAAATAAATTGGGATATTTTTGAATATCAACATTAAAAATTAACTTAYAGCGATGCTCTGAAAGAGCTGTATGATGTTTTGATACCTGTTTTGATACTGGTTTTCATACCTAATGTGGCATTTCCTCTTTTTGGTTCCTAAATATGAAACTTCTAAATTTAGTTTAACATCAGAAAGTAATGACAGTTTTAAAAAGAACCTGACAGTTTCCCTTTCACCCCCATTTTTCAGGCTAAAGGTGTTTGAGAGAGGAAAAAAAAAAGTTGTGGGTTTTTCTGGAGCAGGGCAAAATCCTAAACCAGTCTAATTCTCATGATGAACCTTGTTACATTCTTCCTACACTCATTACTTTGAAGAGGAAGCTGCAAAAATAAAAGGCTGGACAGTCAAGCTCCAAATCTTTTCAAGCATGATTGTGAATGTATTTACAAGCAAGAAATGCTGCATGAACCAGAAAACAGTAAGTGCGTTGCAAATCCTCCATCTGCCTGGGCTTGAAATAAGGACATTGCGGAGCTCATCTGCAGACGGATGTTGCTATTTAATGTGATTTCCAACAAACTATTCATTAAATTCATAGCTGCACCTGATACCCATTAGTRTGTTCCTGCTTACAAGTTCTCTCAAAATAGGCTGTTCCACAACTTTTGGAAGCTTTATACACCAGATTATAGCAAACTGCAAGAAATGGAGGGTGGATGGTGTAAGGGGCACATTTACTGTGGATTTGTGAAACCATGGTGAATTGTTGATGATATATTTAAAAACTAAAATAGAATGAGTGTCCAATCTTCTAAGTAGCTTTGAACTTCCCCTTCAAACAAACTYTGGAGTTGATCCAGGAACATGCAAATAACAAGGAAAGTGGAAAAAAATTCTCTCTGTAAATAGATAGCACTCTGATTGCAGAAATCTGAAAAAGGCTACAGTCTGACCTRTCATATGAAAGGAATTGGAGTACTGATCAGAAAACGAGTGCTTCCAGGGGTCTGTACAAATCTTGGTACTTTCAGCCTAATGACTTCAACAGATCTTTTCTTATTTCAGATGTTTTTAATTGCCTTAACACTATTTTCAGATTAGACATTGAATAAAATTAAAATGGAAACTTTACCAGATATCTTGTTAGATCCACAGTAAGATGATTACTAAAATGCTAATATATACACTGATAAAGCGAAGGCTTATTTAAAAAAAAAAACCACCCTCATTTCATCTCACCATTGTGAGTCTTTGGACACAACTAAACAAAGCATTGAAGTTTATTATACATTTAAAGTTTTGAAGTGTTTGAATCAAAGTAAATAATAATAAAAAAWTGTCTGAGAGTAAAGGATCAAACAATATAAATTCTGTCTTCCCTATTGTGTTTAAAGATTTTATCTCACTCTTCATTTGTACATAGCCTTTCTATACATTGACAAAAGCGTGAGTATAAACAATCGTAAATGAGAAATCCCTGCCTTTGAGATACATCATTTCAATTGTATAAAGATCAGCCATTTTCAGGTCATTGAGCTGATATAATGTTTCAACATATATTGCTTATGAATGATCACTGTGCAAAAACTCGTATCACACCTTGTATAACATGAGATAGAATTGCCCATGTGAAGTGATACTTTCTTAGACTTCTTTCTTTGACATTTCCACCTGTTCCCTCTCTCCACTGAAATGTCTCTGTGTTTACCAACTGTAGTCAATGTTTGCCTTTTTGATAAATAAGCACATTCTCCCAAGTGCATAAGGRCTTTTGGTTTTTTGCACCTTCTCTGTAAGGATCATCTCCTTAAAGAGCCCACTGATGGACCAAAAATATTGCAGAAATTGGCTGCCTTGAATGGTGAGTGGCAGCAATCCTCAGTGCGCAACTGTTATGACCTTGATCCCATACCTACTGACCACTGAGGTGATAAACCCTGTAAATGTCTCTTTTCTACAAAATTACTGAAGCTGTACTTGTGGCTGAGCTCCACACAGCTTGAAATCACACAGTAAAGTCACATAGCTGTGCCACGTTTGAGCGGAGACCTTCCAGTAATACTAATCTGACACTTCTTTCTTTTAACTTCTGTTCCTCTGCCTTCCTATTTCTGTCTATACTGCCCACAGTCAGAGAAGGTTCAGAAGAGTATAGGGTAGCTGTTCCTAGAAATAAACTGGAATAACAGTATGGACAWCTGTAGAGTCTAGGGATTGTTGTCTGATGTCCTCCAAAGGGAACGCTAAATATCACAAAAACTAAGTGACTTTGCAACTGAAGTACTACTGAAAGTTGTTCTCCCTGTGCTCCTATGGTACTGACACCCAAATCATACACAACCTAGTATCTCTTTAGTCCTAATGTGGCTTCAAAATTAGCAGCTGAATATCAAAATTGTGATTACTTTCTCAGAAATATGTGCTAACAATTGTGATTTATTAGTTGTGATCAGTTTTACATGCTCTTAATCTGGATAGTGAAATCACTCTAGACCTTCCCAGTGCAAGAAGAAGGAACCTACAAAGGGTCATACTCATAAGCCAAGGAGACCTAGTTGAATATCTGACTTAAGAGGTATCAATATGTGAGAACACAGTTTGATCCCTACTGACTTCGCTGAGTAGATGACAGCAATGAAAATTGCTGATTCCTGTGTCTCAAGGCTCTGCAGAAGCCCTTATGTTGTCAAGGTCAGTAAAAGCACAGAGACATACCTTTTTAGTGAAGAGTTTACAGTTTGTTATTTTATGATTATACTTATAATGTCTTATCATTATGGTAATGATGCCTTATCAGTATTCTTTTGACATCTATCCTTTGCAACAGAATACTGGAATGGGGAAGATACTGTACCTTCCCAAGGAGACCATGATCTATGAGACTGGATAGTAAAGAGCTGTCCACAAAGCATTAAAACAGCAGATTTAAGCTTAAGGCTTGCATTCAGCACACCCAAAGAGCATTTACCTGAGATGCCTAATTTACAAGCCTGTCTGCTCTAGGCTCCTTATTAAAGTTATCACCCTCAGCAGCTGCTTGGCTTTCTCCATAGACTAGAGGAGAGCTGAGGGTATCTATTCTCAGGTTAGATGRCACAGTTAAATGCCTGACAAATGCCCAAAGGTGCTAGTGACACCACTTACCTCAGAGTCTTACATAATCCCCTTTAGGCGTCAGGGCTTCCTTGGCTATTGCTGATTCATATCTCACTAGGAGTGTGTCCTCGTGGGTGGCTGTGGGGACATTTTGTTCTTTGTGCCTTCCTTCCTTCCTCCTCCCCCTCCTCATCACACTTGAATTCTCTGGCAATTCAGCTGCGATATCTCTTCATAGTGGCATCTTACCAGGGACAGAACATGCTGTACATATTTGCCATGTATTTAATAGAAATCAACATTCACCCATATCATTACAGCAGTTCTGGGAGCAGGCTTTAAATGAAATGCTGAATCCCAAATATACCAACCTGCTTCACCCCATGGCTTTTGAATTACAAATTCCTCCAGCAGCTGTGAGAAAATGAGATAAGATCAGATTCTGTCACTTGTACCAGATTTCTCTTGCCCTTCAAACTAAAAATTCCAGTCATAAATAGGTGTGGATTCATATGTGAATATGAATATCTGTACAAATGCAGCTAATGCAACTCCCCCTTTCTCCATCAAAATGCTAAAACCACAAATAAGTTGAGAGATCACATTTCTAGGAATATTTTCTTTCTAAAGACATTGCTTATGTGATAGATGGTGCTCAGAAAGCTTTATTATCTTGTGTTATCCTGTGGCACTCGTAAATATGATTCCCCTCTTGCTAGTGTGGAAGTACAAGGCACRGAGAACTGAAAAGGTCCTTGCAAAAATCATTAGACAGACTGAAACCAACACTTACACAGACATCATCACTGTTGTCGGCATGATTATATTCYCTTAAAGTAGTGCTTAGAGACCTCCAGCTGAAAGCGAGTCTTTATTATGGTAAATGCTGGACACACCTATTACATGAATTCCTCCATAAAAGAGTTTATAATCTAATTGACAGGAGATTGTCAGAAAAAAGAGTGAAAAGTTGTGCTGTGATCAAGAAGGTAGATAAACATTAAAACGACAATGCAAAATAAAATAAAAGTGGTCTAAATACAACAGAGACAAAATGTATATGTCAGAGTGTGCTCTTTAGAGAGACTGGATTACTCCAGCTCCTCTATTTTTAGGGGCTATTTTCTTTAGATGCCTAATACCCTGCTGCTACCTGACACTAAGGCCCCAGGGTGAACTGGTGGAGCTGAGCATCTAGGCACATACCTAAGGCCATCTGGAAATTCAAATACCTAAATCACCTAAGGTCCCATTTTGCTAGGCTTGTTCAGATCCCAGCTCGCACATTCCTGCCACATGCAGCACGGGATACAGCAATGCACGCAACATGGATCAAGATCCACCTGTCAGGGAGCAGTAAGGTCCAGCTTCTCCCTTAGGGACATGGAGTTGGGAGCCAAAGGTGACCCCAGCACATGCAATGCCCTCACCCATGGGGTGCATCCTGCCAGGTGCTGGCTACAGGGTCCAGCAACAGTGGCAGACATAGCAAGTGATGGACCATGTCTAGGATGCATCAAGGAAGCCCAGTCAAGAGCTAAAGGATATGGAGCTAGAGACAGGAATGRAGACAAGGTTACAACATAGGTCCAAAGGATCCATCCAGGATATAGGGACAAAGGTAGGATTGGAGATGAGTTACAAGGCACACATTGGTGGCCTACCCAGAAGGCAAGCTGCCTACTGCATAGGTCCAATATCCGTGCAGGAGGCAGGGACAAAGACAAGATTGACGGGCCATGGCAGAGCAGCAGAGAAGGAGGGTTTGCGTTTGTCTTGTTCTGGCTGCTGCATTTGAGGTTAAGTGGCATGTGCTCACCCTGAGGACTATTGTGTCTTCTCAGTGCGTAATCATGGCTGCAACTTAGAGGTAACAGAAGGATGTTTTCATAGAAGACTATGTGGACGTTGTTGCAGTTCAGTAGGTCCTTGGAAGTCTTAGCTTGAGACCAAGACCTAAAAAAGAACCAATCTGCCAAAGACATATGGCAGGAAGGAGATTTTTTGTGTGTGATTCTTTCTCTTTTTCATGTCTGACAAGGGAAATTTGAATTTATTTTTTTTTTTAATGTATCTTGTTTTCCTTTGTTTTCAGGTAAAACAGAACTTCAGAGACTGAAAGCTTAGTTTGCGCTCTTGGTATGCTCTTCTTAGAAAGACAATCAAGGTCTCTCCACACTGTTTTGGCTATTGTGCGGTTTTGCCCCAAAGGCACAGACTAAACCCCTTTTCTGCTGCTCCTTGGCTTCTATTTTGTGTCCTCATGTTACAGCTCAGGGCATGGGTATCTTACTCAAACACTCCTGTAGCCTCCTTCCCCTCTTTCCCAGTCTGGGCTTTAGGTGTTCTACAACAGGAGTTAGGTATCTAAACACCTTTATGGATCTCAGCACAGAAGTCTTAAATTCCCTATATATATCAGGGTCTGATGTATCTTTTGCATAAAAGCATATTCTTTTCTGTGAATCTAAGGCAATTTTTCCTTCATTTTCTACTGTTATTATAGGCAACCGAAGAAAACAAGTTTCAAAAGCTAACACTCCCTGTCATTTATTTCAGAAATACTGTATTTCAGCCACCTATTAGTCTGAAGAAAAATGTAGGCATTAGCGGCTTGTTTTTGTTCTAAATCGGTTACTTAATATACAGCTGCACTGTAGCATGTTTATCAGAATTTAGTGCCAAGTCTGAAATTGCTTCAGCTTATACAGCAGGAATCTGCTCTTGTTTACACCAGTTTTACTCCAGTATGACTACATTCATTAGAGTGGAGTTGCTCCTGACTTCCACCTGGGCAAATGAGAGGAGGATGAGTCTGGGATGTTTATTGCTACGTTTTACTACAATTGCCTTTCAATCCTTGCACTAAGTCTATGTTCAATACTATTCTCTTTGATTGATTAAGATTAAACCATAGATGCAAATTAAACATTAGCCATCAGAGCCATTTGAGATACGTGTTAAAGAATTTATGAAACTGTTTTCTGTACAGAAAACAATGTGTTAGAAATAGTGTCTTATATCTACTACTGTAATGTGTTAGTTCCCTTCTATTGTATTTTTTTCCTGGATGTAACTACACAGTTGTTCCAACTCTTTGTTGGAGGACAAATGGTAGGGGGAGGGGGGAAAGAGTGGGAAAAGGAAACAATTTAAATTAAAAAGCATCCTTCCTGCTCCTCTCTCTATTAAAGGTTTGTAGACTTCCTTCCTCTTAGGGAATTAGGTTCAGAGGTGCTGCTTATACCTGTAATCCAGACATGCACAGGACCTGCGCATGCTTGGCCTATGCCCATGTGAGTAAAACAGGTTAGCCTTTGGCAAACTGCCTGTTGGGAATGGAAACTGGTACAATTTAATTTCCTAGTATAGATATAGGTTAAAATCGCTGACAGCGCTAAAGGCTCTAATTCCCTTCTACATCTTTACTTTCAAGGGTGTGAGCTGAAGTTTTTGCCTCTAGTAACAAAGCTTCCCATGAAACTACACTACTATGAGAAGGGAATCTAGGCAGTGGGATTTAGACATAGCCCTGAAATTTGCATCCCACAAGTTATCCTTTTTTCTGCCTTTTTCAGAAGCCCTGACCTTTTCATACCACACCAAATATTGCACCTTGAGGATGATGCAGCTGTAACCCACACATCTTTGGACACAGCTGATAACCCAAAGCTTGCATCAGGTAATTCTGTGTGGAAAAGAATCCAAATCCCATTTAGTGAAATTTTTCCAGCTTTTCTGTTTACAAAAGGGGAAAAATGGTTTTCAGGTTTAGTTGTCGGGTTTTTTTTTGTTAATAACCACACTTTCTTAATACAGAACAAGAAATTGTAACAAGTTTTTTTTGTTTGTTTGTTTGTTTGTTTTTAATATGAACATTTTCAAATACAGATATCTATTTCTTCTGTAATTTCCAAATTAAAAATTTTGGGAGATATATCTGGCCTGATTTGGAACAATTTTTTATGTGGATTTCCTGTGTTTTTCCAATAAAGTTCAAGTTCTGAAACCTGTGATATTTTAAGTAAATGATGGAGAAAGGAATCTGTTAGAAAAATTATAATCTTCAATTACCATTTAGGAATAAGTTTTCAAGTGTGAATGGTAGGACCAAAAAGGGGGAAGAAGATATAAAGTAAGGCATAGAGAAATTATTTTACCTAGATGCCATCTATATGGCATCAGTGACATCAGGTGTAGAATTCAGCCTGTTAAATTATAGGGGGGGTTGTCTTTTTTATTTAGGTTTGGTTGGGGGGATGGGGGGCAGTTGGTTTTGGTTTTGGCATTTTTTTTGTGAAAACACACTCTGTAAATTCCAAAAGTCTCTTCCAAACCCTTGTGCAAGTGTTTTAAAATCAGTTGGAAAGAGACACAGTAAGCCACCTCAAAGATAGTCTAGAAACACAAAGAAAACAATGGACAAAAGGAAACCCTAAAGGAAAAGTCTGCACTGAGAACAAAAGAAAATTAAATTGTCTGTGGGAATTTTCCAGGTTGTCAGAGAAGGACAACCTTTTGACAGAAATGTCCTCACATTCTTCCAGACACTGTTATGTTGTGATGTTGCCATGTACTGTACCTCTGAGCAGCAAAACTGGACAAATGTTTCTAACAATGGGAGAAGAAAATTTGTGGAACTGAGAAGGTACCACTGGTATTTTGATGAACATCTTGGACATCTCATGCTATATACCAAGACTAAGGCCAATTATACTACAGCACTGTCAAAATAGGGGAAAAAGGATAGGGCTGTGTTAAGGTTTGTTCTTGAAATCATACAAGATGTTCAGTTTTGTGACTTTGGGAGGAAACTAAAACTTATAAAACACTGAGATGTAAGCCAGTTTACAAGCTCATAGCTTTCCTTCAGAAAGTTTATGTTCAAAGCACAAATACATAGCTGCTTACAAGGACTCAAATAGCTAAAACATGTCTTTTCAGCTTTGTTTCACATTGGTTGCAAATGGGTAGCTGATAACGCTTGTTACTGCTGCTAATCTGACTGCTACCTTGTAAATTTTTTGTTTCAGCTATCACCTAGTCTGGCCTGCTGTTTAATGCCCATAGTAAAATCCCACCTCATCACACTTGTACCAGTGACTCCACATTGTCTTTTGCAAACAGATGCAAGCTCATTGCAGTCACAGTTTGAAAGGTGTCATGGTTTAACCCCAGCTGGCAACTAAGCACCACACAGCCGCTGGCTCACTCCCCCCCTCCAGTGCGATGGGGGAGAGAATCGGAAGAGTAAAAGTGGGAACACTTACAGGTTGACATAAGAACAGTTTAATAATTGAAATTAATAACAACAATAATAAATAATAATAATAAAAT
This sequence comes from Oceanodroma leucorhoa, assembly GCA_030449065.1. NCBI lineage: Eukaryota > Metazoa > Chordata > Aves > Procellariiformes > Oceanodroma > Oceanodroma leucorhoa. The sequence goes on along the minus strand of JASVER010000025.1, from coordinate 10,916,195 downwards.
TGTAATGAAAAGGAAAATAACAGAAAGAGAGAGAAATAAAACCCAAGGAAGACAAGTGATGCAAATGAAAAACAATAGCTCACCACAAACTGACCGATGCCCAGCTGTCCCCGAGCAGTGGCCCCCCAGGTCAACTTTCCCCTAGTGTTTATATACTGAGCATGACGTCGTATGGCATGGAACATCCCTTTGGGCAGTTTGAGTCAGCTGTCGTGGCTGTGCCCTCTGCCAGCTTCTTGTGCATCTCCAGCCTTCTCAGTCAGTACAGCATGGGAAGCTGAAAAGTCCTTGACTAGTATAAGCACTACTTAGCAACAACTAAAACACCAGTGTATTATTCTCATAGTGAATCCAAAACACAGCACTATACCAGCTACTAGGAAGAAAATTAACTCTATCCCAGCCAAAAGCATGACAGAGTTGTGCTATGTTAAGTYGGGCAACTGGCTTTCAATACAGATGCACTGCTTCTAACTGCCTTGGAGTATACCACAAACTCACATTTGCCTGCAAAAATCTGTGTGGCAATGACTTAAGTGCTGTATAACCAAACCTTGTCTTGTTATTGCCTTTCAGATTTAGCTGGAAAACTTGAAAAGATGGAGAACCTGCCATTCCTCTCAATACCTTTTCCTTGGGTTAATCACCTTTACTATGGTTTTCTGACTGATTTCTCATTTGCATTTGTTTGGATTTCACTTCCAACAACTGCTCCTTGTTACGCCTTTCTTTGCTACATGAGGACTACTTAAGTACCTTCTAGTTCCTCCCTCTGGAGGTATTTATGAACCATAATCAAATTGCTTCTCTGTTATCTTTTTTTTTTTTTGATAAATGAAACAGATTGCACTCATCAGATTTGTTTGTTTTACCTAACTGTTGTTTTTATCATAAATTGAACTTGCAAACTTTCTAGGATATTGACCATCTTTTGGAAATATTTGTACATAGTACCTAGCACAGCAAAGCCTGAATTCCAAATGGAGACCCCATGTTTTATGACAAGTTATTAGTATCAATTCAGTAAAACTGTTGTTGAAACCTTTTTTCCTTGGATTGTGTGCCAGTGCGTGTCAAATTTTCTCCTTCACCTTATTTCTTAGTCTTACAATTTCACTGCATTATGTCTTGTGACAAAAGCGCTTCCATCACAGCCAAGCTATGATAGTTCTTGGTGAATGGACTGCAAATTAACTCAAGCTCCATTCAGTTCAGTGAAATAAAGTTTCTTGACTGATGATGGATCCAGTTTCTCACAGATTCAATTCTTATCGCATTTAAATCATTCATACTTTTCCAGGTGTAAATTGCATTTGTTATAATTTAATCACTCTCCACCGTAGTTCATAAAGACATTTTTCACCTGTTAAAGAGTATATTTTCAAAATATCCTTCTGTAAATTTTCATTAAATATGTGCATACATTTTTATATCTCTATACAAGCTGTTGACTGCATGAACAGGAAGTGGTTAATGTTTCAGAGCAGTGCTGCAGAGATGTCATTTTCTGACCTTTAGTTGGTCATTCTATAACTAGAGATAAACCTGTGAATAGTGCACCTGGGAAAACTTTCATATGGTAGGGAACAAAGAGAAAATTACAAGGGCCACGCTCTCAGTGGATGTAAATATAGTCCTTCATATCAATGGCACCATCTCAATTTACACCAGATGAGAATTTGGAAGAAATTGCTAAATGTTTGCTGGGCAGCTTTTTAAGATCTGCTCACTGCCTTTTAAAATCGCATGAGACTTAGATTTCTGCAAAAGACTGACCCTAAATCACATGCAGCTATGATTAGAGTCTCAGGAGAGATCTGTGAAGTGAAATGAATCTGTGAATTAGCCTTGGTGCAATTTAAAGTCAAATACATTAACTGATCCAGAACTATACAGGTAAAATTTGCTTCTGTTAAGAAAAACTGTGCTACTGTGCCTTACAGTGTAACTTCAGCATCTACTGAAACAGGAGGAGACAACTGGTAGGGAGGGAAAAACTCAAAGTGTTTTTCCATTTCTAGAAATGATTGGATGCTTCTCTGTTTGGCTGTGCAACCTAGGACACCAAAGAGATTAAGGTGAGGGCTTGGATCTTTCTGAAAACTCAGTCTTTTTAAGAGAACTGTTTTGTCCACACTTAAGGAATCAAAAAAAAAATTGTCACTATAGCTCTTCTGTTCCACCCACCCAGATATTGTGCAGGTAACAAGTAAGGAGAGACCTCAGCTGTACATATGGGGGTATCACTCTTTTGAGGAGGAGTTACATTACCAGCATTTAAGCAGGGTCAGGCTTCTGGCAAACTACAGTGAGCACCAAAACAGAATATGGAAATGTTTTAGGCTGACCTTTAAAGTTATTTAAAGATATTTTCTTAGGCTAGTCAGACCAATGTTTAAAGACTAGAAAGAGGATAAAGGAAAATGATCAAGATGACGTTGCAGGGAAGCGTAGTTGAGCTGCTGAGAGAAAATCTTTGAATCACTGAACTGCAGAAGCAATTGAAATCTTTGGTTCAGCTAGTATGACATATACTGGCTGGTGCTTATGGTTTCAGACTAATAAAACTCACTGTGTTATTGCTTTATTTTTTCCTTGTAGAAGTTTTGTCTGAAAGGATAATTTATACCTTTTTTTTAGTGCGTTATGCATTGTTTTGGAGTGGAAGGACATAAAATAAAAGCCACACTTTCATAAATGTTCTATTTTTAAAGCTAGAGCATGGAATAGTAACATTTAAGATAACACTGGGGGTGTGTGTGGAATGATACAGTTGCTGGGTCGTGTAGGCAAGTGTGTCTTCCTTACTCTTCGCACTTCTGCAATTAGGTAGGCATATCTTTCTAAACCATTTTAATAAAATTTTATGGTGAATTTAGTGATTGTGACAGGAATGTAATGAATTCTGAATGCTTAATCTGAATAAACATGCAGGTTTAATGAACTTGTATACTCATCCAGACTCTGAGCACTAAGAGAAAACGTACATCCCTAACCAAAACATACACATTTGCTAGCAAATCTATTTTTAAAACCAGAACTCGGTATTTGGTGGTGAGTTGCTAGTTCTGTATAGATTTCTTCTTCAACTTTTGGCTGTCTCCATGTGATTCAGTTCTTCTCCTGTTAATTAGTTGTAATGGTTATATTCTAAGTTAATATTTTTTCACTACAAAACAAACATCCTTTAGTAGTGCACTAAATGTAACATTGCCCCTCTCTATCTCTCACCCTCTTCCCCTCTCCCCTCTATTTAACATTGCCCTTTCTCTCTTTTTTGTTTGTTTTTCAAGCACTTTCAAGCAGAGAATACCTTGGACTATACATTTGTACGGTGCCTAACGGCCTCTGAGCTCGTCTAAAGTTTCTGTAATAAAAGTATTATTAAAATGCATGATTGTGTCCTCTCAGATGTATGGTATACAGACCTCATTTCCTTCCACTTCCAAAGCAGACTGACCAGGAGAAATAGAAATATCTGTTTCAACCTATTTGTCTCTTCTTTATGGCACCCAACCCTTCACATGACCACTGGAACAAATGGAAGTCTCGTTTCCCATGGTTTCGTGTACTCTGTTTGCACTCACTGACGTTTATAAAGATGTCTGACTGATTCTTTGGGACACTCAAACTGTCTTGTTGCTGCCAAATAAAGGTTGAGCTCCCAGGCTCTTCCCAATGGCGTATTCTGAACACCTTTTCATAACATTTCCTGGAGCTATCATCTCTGCAGCCTGTCTTCCTTTAACAAATCTGATTTCATTTAGATTGTGGATTCCAAGAATATTTTGAGGGGAGATGAGAGTTACAGCGAAAATGCACAAGGAGATCATATATATTATTCTCAGAGCACCATACTGATAACCACACAGCTACTGATACACTACTTCTGACAGTTCAATGAGTGGACCTTGCACAGTTTTACCCAGACCAGAGCCCCATATTTTTTTATTGTGAATTTTCTTTGATTGTTCATTGCTTTAGATTGGGATGGAGATTCTGTAGGTATTTTGGCATTTTGCTTTCAAATTGAGGTTCTGAAGCCATGCATCTATTTTGGTCCACAGCTACATACAAGTGCCCAAACTAGCAAAATTCCAATTACTTTTCTCTTTTGAAATTTCTTAAAACAAATATTTATATTCTTAAAGCACTGCAAGGAAACAAAGTATAAGAAAGTTGGAATTTGTCTGCTACCTTCATGCTATGTCTGTAACTAGGCCATCCCTCTGCTTTTGTTGGCTTACAGAATGGACTGTTGSCCGTCTGTTAGCCATGGGTTCATGGTAATTTATCATTTTTAATACTACTTTCAGATTGTACCCTGTGATTCTCAGTTAGCTCAGCATCTACAGCAATGCTTTTATTATTCTCGCTGCAGAGTATTTCTACTAGTTTAAGGACCCTAGTAAGAGCTCAGTAGTTCATTGCAAAAAATTGCAACTGAAATAGGCAGAGGCAATAGCTAGCCAGTCTAAGCCATGCTGTGCCAAATGCATCACACCCTAGAAACTAAGTAATCCTTGGCCAGTCCTGAAATTGAGTACAAAACAAATATGGAATGGAAAACTATAAACTCAAGTTATAAAAACTGCATGATTTGCAGGACTCCAGTTGACCCTGTTCTAACCCCTAAACTGACAGATGATGGGAAAGGAGGAGAATGTCCTCTAAACTATATACACAGGTTAGCAAATGGGAAACAATAAAGGAAGAGGTGGAAATGGAAGATAATAACACTGGCTGCTTCTTCATACCTAGGATGAATTCTGCTGTGCTGTATAATTTCTTAGCCCATGTGTAGTTTCTTCCTGCTTGTCTAGAAGACCTGTCAGTTAATGATTCAAAATGCTAAGGACGCAGTAATTAATGGGTCTCTCTGATCCTTTGATTAATTATACAACAAAAATGATCAATCAGTGCTGAGTCTATGACTCTTGTTATTCTCTGTTTTCCTTTCCTCAGAAAATGCTGAGGAAATGTTATCACTTTCTCATGGCTTTTCATTAACCTTTCTTTTCTGTATCAAGACAGTGGTGCACAACTGCATCATCTTGAAAAAGCTTTCTGGAGCTAAGGGTTATCCTTTAGAACTATTCCTAAGAAATCATTTCAGTAGACATCTACAGGTCTGGCTAGAAAAGTAGGCACTAAATTTCAAAAACTGAAATTTAAGATTTGTCAGCTATATGAGATAGGGTTCAGCTCTAGATGATCTGGCCATTAAATCACTCATATGAACAGAGGGCCTCCAGACTAATAGTAGATACTGCAACCAGGTCTACATCATTCAAATGGATATAAAGGAAAAAAATCCTCTAAGGACATGTAAGTGGAAATGATGGTGACATTAAAAAGAAAATAATAAAAATATTTTATAGGATAAGCGTTCTGTGAAATATTTCCCTGCTGATTTTATTTGTAATCTTAATTAGACCCCATTAAAATGGCTTTTGAGCCCCTAAGAAAGTAAATGAATCTCATTACTTTGAACATTTGATATTTAGGCTAGTTTTTGTTTAGTTAACAGCATTGTGGAAGCAAAGGAGAATGCCCTGAACCCTGTAAAGATATACTTAGGATCCTGACAGATCTCTTTGGCTAAATTTGCAGTGCATGGCACTGTGAGATAGTGATATACCCTTTCTTGTTCTAAGCAAACAAGTTCTGTATCAGGAGTCTGGACACTTAGCAGCTTACAAGGAGATCCATAATATCCTTCAAGTTCATTCAGAGATACTTATTAAAACATTATAGGTTAGTCTGAGTTTGCAGTGTTCCTGGATTTGTAGTGTGCACACTCCATTACACTCCAAGAAATACTTAGTATGGAATGATTTTTAAAATCCTATTCAAAAATTTAAAATAATTATTTTTCTTCTCAAGTAAAAACAAAAGTTAACTGTAAAGAAGGTTTTAGTTCCCTTATATGTGATACATAAATGTCAGTTTGCAATAGTTTCTAGGATACCAGTTATATACGTGAAAGTTTCATTACCATAAATGAGAAAGAGCAGTCGTCTTTAAAGCCCAGTGCATACAAATGCCCAAGCACCAATCTGCACCAGTTTGACTTGTTCTGTGAAAAACTGGATTATCCATTAGGATAATCACCTTCCCTCCTAGATATCAGGTATATTTTAATAAAACATTTCAATACTGAAATTTGATCCAGCCACCTTAAGAAAAACAAAATGAAACAAAAAACCTATGTATATTTTTTTAATGTTATTTCTATATTTTAATGTTATTTCTATATAATCTTCTGGTAAATAGGCATACCACCTATACATCCTTGAGCTAACATGAGTTCTTGAAGCACATAGGTATGAAGATCATAGGTATGAGGATCATGTGAAGGAACCTCAGGAGGTCCCTAGCCCAAACTCCTTCTCAAAGAGGGTGTTACGGGGTCAGACCAGGTTGCTCAGGGCTCTATCCCATTGGGTCTTGAAAACCTTCAAGGATGAAGATAACACAGCCTCCCTGCTCTACTCTCTGACTGTCCTCAAGGGGAAAAATTTTCTCCTTATATCCAATCTGAATCCTTTTTTTTTGATTTAYCCCAACTGTCTTTCATCTTTCCACCACACACCACTGTGATGAGTCTGGCTTCATCTTCTTGGTGATCTCCCCTCAGTGTACTGGGAATTGCTGCTAGGTCCCCCCAGTGCCACCTCTTCTTCAGGCTGAACAAGCACTTGGTCCTCAGCCTCTGCTCACCGGCTAAGTATTCCAGCCCCAAGAACCTTGGTGGCCTCTGCTGAGCTTCCTGCAGTTTAGATCAAAGATTCTGGAAGTCAAATTTCCATTGACTTCAAAAGGGTTGCAGTTGGATCACTCACTGTGTGAATATTTTCTTTTGACCTATTTTGCTACAGATATATTTTACCCTGAAGTCATTTTTCAGGGTTAGGAGTACAGATTGTACATGTTACTGTCCAAGTCATAAAAGAAGGTAGGATCACAAAAGAGTGGCTCAGAAGTTCATGCAGACAAAACTAGTGCATTCAAAGGAGATAAAAGGATGTTTTTGTTCGTGGTGGTGTTTTCTGTATTCTTGCAATACCTTGTTCCATATTCATAAATGCATGCAGATTTTGCACTCGTCTGTTCCCCATCAAGTATTTTTCTGGCCCTCCAAGTTATCTGTGTGAATCAACAATATAATCTGCAGCTTTTTGCGCTGACATCTAAAAAATCACACAGTTTGCACCGTGCCTGCCTTCAAAAGCAAAGCCACATATTCCTTTGTGCGGAGAGAGTAATCACTATAAAGGTAAAGTGTATGCAATTTCCAAATGCCAAATTCTATAGAGAGAAAAATACTACTTTGCTTTGTGCTTTTCAGCTAGCTGAGGCCCTCTCATATGACAGGCCATAATCAATAAATCATGTGCCAGTTGTGCTGATTCCGTATGTCAGGTCATATCTCTCCATTTCAATTTCCAGTTTCTTACAGAGTATTCACTTGTGTTCTATTGTCATATTTTTCCACCTCCTCAGTGTCAATTTAAAAACTGTTATTTTTAGGCCATAGAAATTGGAACCTGCCTGCCCCCCTCTCTTCAAAAACTATACCATTGGCCAGCTTCAAAGCAGGGATGTGGAAAGAGGCAAGTCCTCTGCCTGAACTCCAGTCACTGTGATATACTAAGATATGCCACGATGACAACTTGTCAAGACTGATCAGTAATAAAGATTGTAGAATTTCAAGAAAATGTCCTTGTGGTGGAAAGATGTTTATTTCTCTCTTCCATAAACAATTTTTTACTCAATCAGGCAGCTTGACATCTCTAGTCTTGCTAAGGAAATTCCTGATTTGGCAAGCTTCATGATGCAGACTTGTTAGACAGTCAGAGCGGGAATTCTCAAAATTATTTTATGTATCATCAGAAACCTGGCTGTCTGGGCTGTCTGAGTCACTCCAGCCCGACCTTGCATTCAGCAGGTTGCTCCAAAATGACAAGTCAAGACCATTTAAATCCCTCCAAGGGCCTGCATTAATCCTAGCTCCATGTCCTAACCTTTGTGCTCACTCTTCCCTCCCTTGTCTCCAGAGTTCCCTGTGTAGCTTCAGGAAAAGTCTGTCTCCTCTTTACTCCTCATTTCCCATGGTAAAGGAATGATGCTAGTAACTGCTCACAGCCCAGTGGTATTTTGAGTATTGCTTAATAATTCTGTGTTTTCAGTCATAAAGACATACCCATATAGCCACATACTGCAGTTCCTAACTATTGTAACTAGGGACTTTGAAATTAATAGTGTATTTATAAGCAACAATGGTATTTTATTTTGCCATCATATTTTTCACTGTGAATGAACATTCAGACAGGGAAATAACTTGAAGAAAAGCCCTTTTCTGGATCCTTCAAGGACTGTCCTTCAAACGATGTTCTCAACTTGTGAATTACGTTGACACGTTCACCTCCAGTGCTCTTAAGTGACCAAGATGATTCAACTTGCAGTTAACAAACTTGGAGATTTGTGGCCTTCTGGCTATTTCTTCCCTTTTTCTTTATCCTTTTTGTTTGTTTGGGTTTTGGGGGGTTGTTGTTTTCCTTTTTTTCCCTCTGTACTGTTTAGAGCTCACTTTATATACAGCCTGTCCGCCTCTGTCTCTTCACCCTCCTTTTCTATACTGCATTGAATTTTCTTCGAGCTCAGTTTTCCTGCCCTGGGTTTAACTACAGGCTTCCACCAGTCAAGAAATTGAGTTTTGCAGCTCCAGCAACTACCACAGTTGGCTCAGCTCTTAATGTTTGGCTTTTCTGATGTGTCCTATTAAGCAGAAAGAAATGGTACATTTATTTTTTGAAAGGTTATAAACAAGAGGTTATTTTTGTCTTTTTTTTTTTTCTTCTTGAAATCTGTTCCTTTAGGGCAGATATAAGATTCTTTTTAATATCACAAAGCAATGTTAGAGTATCTGTCCTCATCGTAAAGGTATTTTGCTCCTATTTTACCACAATTTTTTTTTTTTCAATGAAATAAAATAAAGTGGCCACAGTAGATTGGAAAAAGAGGGTTGGTGTAATGTGGAAATTCCTGAAAGTGTTCCTCTGTCTTCCAGAAACATTATTTTATATGTCTACTTGATATAAAGAGCTTGTGGAGGTGTGGACATGTTTCTTGGCATAAGATCCTATGATTCTATGATAAGATGTCAAACTCATCTTCCCTAAATTAAGGGAATTTACCTAACCAGTGAAATATAATGCCTTTTGAGTTAATTTAGGAAATCCAAAACCTCTGCATGGTCCTGGCCAATGTGACACTGTATGTAGAGCAGATCCACATTATTCTGGAGCAGCAGCTGATGGTCATGTGAGATATCTCCAAAACACAAAAGTGGCACTAGATGCTACTGTGGGGCATAAATTTCTCCCCATCACATTTCCTTGCATGTGTCTTTATGTAGGTTTGCCATCCTGACTCCCATTATATTTGAGGGAGATCTAGAAGTTTAGTCAGTACAGCAATTGCAAATTAGGATGAGATGCCCTGGATGAAAAAGATATATTTCAGGAGGATACTCAGTTCCATTGTTTCTGCTGGCCAGGGCACTATTCACTCTAAAGAGAATTGCTGTAACTTTTTTTCTCATGGAAGTGCCTACACTGTGAACTTTCAAATTTAACCATAAGACTCCCACCTAGACTAAGGCTATAGTTGGTGAGAGCTTCCCAAACGAATGTGAAGTGCAACTGTTGATAGGCATTGTTCAGGGAAAAGAAAATATCAAGGAGCTGTTGGGCAAGGAAATGAAGGAAAAGGGGTTTTCAATGAAAATTCTTACTTATGGTCTTTGTTTTGTTTCTTTTGACATGCCTACATTTTCTGCCTTATCCTGCTTTCCTGCTTGGCTGATGATCAAAACTAAGACACAGAACAGGACCACCCTGCACTACCTTGCACTATGTACTTCCTTGATACTTCGCAGATGATTTAGCAGTGCAGGGGTTCCCCCCCTACTTGAGGCTGCTGCCGTGTTTTTTGGTGTAAAAGACATCAGACTGAAGAATGTTCTCTTTAAGCTCTTATTAGCTGTAGGGGTGGAAAGTAGGGGCTTCATTCAGCTGAGGATAATTTCCTGTGCCTACCTTTGACAGGTCTCTGTCTTTTTCTTTTCTTTTTTTCCCTAAAAAAACCCAGGAAAATCTCCATACCACAGGTGTACGCTCATTGTGTAAATCACTTTACTGTTGTTAAAGCCGTTACTTATTCTCTTCAGCACAAAACCTAACCAAACAAGCAAACAAAAAGCCTTTTTTTTTGTTTAGGTGCTAACAGTAAAAAGCAGACTACATTAAGTGTTGAATCCTCTTCCTCATAATAAAATCTTTTCATATGATGAGCACCCTGGAGCTGTAAGATTAAAATGTAGACTGAGTGACCTGAAACTCTTTTAATTATAGCTGAAGATCTACAGGCAGGCATAAACACCTTCAAGCCAGAGTAATTTATAACATTAAGGTTACATGTATGAAACACACATTTTTTTTCTTTTCTTTCCTAGCAGAGATACCCATATACTTCACATTTTATATTGCATGAAAGAAAAATAATTTCAGTTTTATTTATCACTTTTAGATTTAAAAAAGATAAGGCTACATCTTGCCATTGTGGTATGCATGCAAAGTACATAACAGTCCTTAGAGTATAACACAATATTGAATTAATGTGATACAGGCAATAAGATTATTCCTACAGAGGCAGCAGACAGCTGAACCCAAATTTTTAGGACTTTATCAGTGCACCTGATAGGAAAGCTATGATTTTTCTAGCAGTGGTCACTGGGTGGCTTACTCTGTAAGGTACAGACTTATCTGAAGGCAATGATATTTACGACAAAAAAAAGCTAGTGACCAGAATTGGTGAAAAAATTTCTGATGGTATTGTTTTCTACCAGAAGATTTGAATCGTACTGTTAAGATGTAATAATTTATAATATGGTAAATTATTGAAAAGTATTGCTAGAAGTTAAAAGAATAACGTCAATATGCTATGTTATAACATGAAAAGTTAAAACTATGACTTTGACATCTAGAATTTGAAACTTACCAAAGGGTAACTTTGTGTAGCGTTTGAGATGAAGCAGTCAAAATTATAAAATAAAAATAAAATATTGCAGCATAAATTCCTCCCTAGAAGTGTTCAAGGCCAGGTTGGATGGGGCTTTGAGCAACCTGATCTAGTGGAARGTATCGCTGCCTATAGAAGGGGGGGTTGGAACTACATGATCTTTAATGTCCCTTCCAACCCAAACCTTTCTATGAAATGTTTCAAATATTAGATCTCACTCTTTAATGAGAATCATATTCTTAACTAACTGAAAGAGTCTTAAAGGCCATGATTCAGCTGAAACAATAGAGGGCAAAAGGTGTTTTCAGGGACTCGTCTCTGTCAGACTGTCTACATTAGGTCTGGCCTTTAATTGTGATATAATGAACATCAGATGACTTTTTTTCTTTCTTCTGTGAGCTTCCATTACATAAAAATGAATCAGTAACCTCCCTCACATTTCTATTCATCCTGTTAACATAAGGCTGTAGAATGTCTCTTTTCATAGAATAAATAAGAGGACTTTGTCACTGATGAGCATTAAATTGTAAATCATTGTTTGCCATTCACATGGCCTGAAAACAATGTAATCTGAGATCACTATAATGTTCCAGAGCTGCAAAATATTCTTAATAATCTCTTTTTCACCAGCACAAATCAAAATGTTACAATGGAGGACATTTTCTTGTACTATATTTAAAACTACTGTAAGAAACAGATCTCATTTGTCCATGTCAATGAACAAACCATAAACCGAACTATGTCCCATTAATATTTCCAAAATGGCAAAAGAATAAACCAAATTAAATATACCTGGCATTAGAACTTGGAATGAAGGAAAAATGTTTCAATTAGCGAGTATGCAACAGCTCAAATATATTTAAAAAAAATAAAAATACCACTGACCACCACAGTGGCTAGTTTTCAGACAGCAGGCTCCTAGACAGTAATTCAGAGCTCTCTGAAGAACCTCTGGCATCTGTGTAGGGAAAAGCAAAATACCTCTGAGTGTCTATTCAGAAATATATTTATTCTGGGAGAGGAGATGCCACAAGCCAGCCAATGGGAGACACCACCAAATGACTGGGTCTGAAAGCATAAACTTAATGGAACTTACACACCTGCAACAAAACCCTACTCTAATATCTGCAGCACAAACCCCCTAAGTATATATCAGCAACAACTCCTCCAAAGGACTAAGAAAGTTTCACTCTTCTCCCTAAAACACATCAGCAAACAGCAGTACCATTGTTCAACTTTATGTCATAGTCCATCTTGACTTTTCCTCTCAAGCTCTGTCTTCCCTATTTCCCTGGACCTACATAAGTAAGCCTTACCACCTTAACAGGACTCCAATATCTTTTTTTTTTTTTTTTTCTAATTTGCAGGATAGCACATGGAAAAATGCTAACATAAAGCAACCTGAAGAGTAAACAAGGCAGTGTAATCTTCCAGCATCCAAAGACAATTAAATTTGATTCTTATTCTATACAGTTGCAACACCAGGGAAAGCTACACAGCCAGACAGGACAGCTTATTTACAGATAACCTGGGGGTTTTTTATAAGTTCCCACATCTTATTTATTCTAACTGTGTTGGAATAATCTAATCAGTGCTATCATTTTAAATGTTTAATTTCAATTTGTAGCTCAATAAGTTCTATAACTCAGAACACCTTCTCTGATTTAAGCATTGGCAGCCAAAGGCCCGTATGCATATTTACATTGTCTGCAAGGCTGAGCCTACAACTTAGATGCCGATATATTTCCCCAATAAGTAGAAGACCTGCCTTCAGTGAGCAATTTGGTCTTACTGCTTAGTCCAGTACCTCTTATTTTCTCTGCTATTTCTAACTGTGCTGGGTGCCTGTAGTGTAGATTGTGTGTAACATCATAGCCTGGCAACATACACTGAATAGCAATAGCCCCTGAGCCTGCCTCGTGAGATAGGCTGCTGCGAGAAAAGCTGGTGGGGTCAGTAGAAAAGTGAGTAAGAAAGAACGTGATTCTGATGTTTAGTGGTTAGATGGAAAAATTAGGACAGGGCAGGGCAGGTTTCCAGGCAGGCATGTGTCTAAGTCCCATTAGAACTTAAGTGCATTGTTGAATCTACACCTTAATTAGAAACTGTCCTTACCAAATGTCAAAATGTTCCTTTTCCCTTCATAAAACATTAACAACCACTAGAGATGGAGAAAATGGGCATCATCATTCCCCTCTGTCAAAGTATCAGAACTCCAGTCCACACGGTTTCCTCTGTACTAGCATGCGGAGGGACTTGCATACAGAGCTCAAACAGGGTAAATACAGTCTCTGCTTCTTTTTTTTTTTTAGTAATGCTGAAAACCACTTCTGGGTCATAGTGAGAAGTCTAAAATACTAGAAAAGGGAATGGTACTACGTACACCAAACACAATAAAAATTACTTCCCATGAGGCTCTCTCTGAACCTTATGAATTGCTTGTGGAAGTAATATTAAGCACCTCTACCTCTGTAAACATGGCCTTATGTTATAAGCAATTTTCCTGTAATAACAATGATGTCAAGAAAAACCACTGTGATTTCATAAAATAGCTTTGCTGCTATTAATGTGTTATCCTTTTTTTTTTAAACATTGTAACCCTGAAGGCGTAAAGAGAAGGAACTTATTGAAAAGGGCAAAAGTTGCTCAAGGACTTCACTTAGGTGAAAGTACTGCATGCATTAGACCCTCAGCTCACCTAAATTGAAACAGCTCTTTTGAAATTATTTACACTGGCTAATTATCTGGCCCATATGGTTAATATTTTTCAGACCATCCAATAATGTGGATTAATCACCACCATTCTCACTGATTCTAGCAGGAGCTGTAGTTGGTTGCTGCTCCAAAAAATAAAGCTTTCTAAATAGATTCATATTGAATACCAAAATACAGGAACAATGAAAATTAGTTAAAACTTTTTGAAAACTTGACCCATTTGATTCAGTGACAACCTCCAGAGGTGATTACTATGTAATACAAAAGACAGTGATCAGTTCACCCATAGGATGAATAACATATTAAAATGTTTTAACCATCTTAAATGTGACAAAAAGAATAATTGAGGGAAAGCTGTTCTTTACAGTGAGGTAGCACTATTCCCCCTGTCTCCTTTGAATTAGGGAAAGAGGAAGCTTTTAAAGCAGTTATAATCTAAGGTCTCTTAAATATAGGCCTTTTTTTCAGACCATAAATTTTTCACCAACAATGGCATTATTGACATCTTAAAACTGCTTTGATAATTTGACCTTAATTCACTGAATAATTTCAACCAGGGGTAGGGAGAGAACAAAAACACTGTTCCCAGCTGAATTCACAAAAGAACTGGAGCAGAGATTGTTTCTTTCATCCGGTGATGGAATGAGCACTGCCTACCCTGTGAGGGACCAGTCCTAGTTCTCCGTAAATGGTTTGAGGCTCTTCTCCCATTACCCCTAAGGAGAGTTCTCCAACCACTCTGCTTTTGTTTATCTTTCCAGTGCTGCTTCTTGAAGCTGTGCTCCTTTGCGTGAAATACTAACTGAAAAAGGGACTGAGACCAAGACAGTTTGTCTGTCAGGATGGTGTCTTGACCACCAACATACACTGGAGAATGAGCAGTAGGATAGACATACAAAGCAGAACAGCTCTGACAGGAAAGAGTGAGAGGCACTTCCTTAAACACCTCCAGTTTATGGGTTTGGGGTCTACTGGGAACAGCACTATCCAGGTCCTCTGTCTGAACCTACAGAAGTGTTTGAAACAAGCTTTCCTGTGTCCTCATAAAACCTTCTGAAGTGTCTGAGTGTCCCTCAGTCTCTCCTAATGACTCTGTCCCATTTGCTATGAAATATTTAAATCCTAATTGAGACAGAAACTTATACAACAGCTTCATCATCACTTGAGATCATGAGGTTGACTTCCCTTCCAGAGCAAATGAGTTGAGAACTGGACTTCTCACTTCCTTAAAAAAATGTCTGAAGAAGAACACCATGGACCACCACTAGCAAATTGCAGAGTCAACTTTTTCTTCTCCTGATTTTTATTACAAATGTTCATCTATGAACTACTTCACTTTCAGCTTTACAAAATATTTTCCCTCATTAAAATATTACAGTTTTGGCAGGAAAACACATATTCATGCATGCACACATGCACTTTAGTTTTGGACGGCATGAACTTTTTTATTTGTTTTTGGATGAGCACTGAAATGATAGAGTAATTTATTCACTATCCCACTGAAATTAGCCTTTTCAAATTAAGGAGACATAGTTAATTAACATAAAAATTTTTATTTAATATAATTTAATGTATTAGGACTTTTTTTGGCCTTTGATTATTCAAGATGTTCTCAACAGATGAATGTCTGGCTCCTTTGAGAGACACTTAAAACTTGAGATTGAAAACCATAGCTGGCTGTGACTCTCCTCAGGCAAAAGGACACTTTCAGTCGTTTGTGCAGGAAACAGTCCTTTGCTTGGCTGGTCCTCAGGCTGTGAAATGAACTCCAGCAGGATCCTGGGCCTGTCACAAGCATCACTACTTCCATTCCTAGCTGAAAGAGCACACTTGCTGTCTCTGACAAGCACATAGACCAGAGGGCACCTTAAAACAACAATTAGGAAAAAAAAAAAAAAAGAAAAGGAAAGGAGAAAAAAAGGGGAAAAAAAAAAGAAAAAGAAACCTGACTGAAAGAAGAGACTACACAAACATTTTTTCCCCCGGGATAAGATTAGAGTGGAATGAACTCCATATAGCAGATGTTTGTTGTGGCACTTAATGTATTACAGGAAGGTGCTCAGATGCCTGCGCCTTTGCAGAGCAATTGTAAAATGTTTCTTGGTGTGCTTAGAGACTTAATGTTATTAAAAAGTCAAAGCTATCAGATGCAACAAACTAGCCTGGTCTGATTTTTGGCAACTTGCTATTTCATATGGTGCAAATAATCATAAAATCAAATGGCATCTACTTATAATTTTATAGTAATTGCTTCTATAGCACTTGCCAGTTTTTCCATAATAACTTCATGTATAATTAGTATGTAATCTTCAGGCATAAATAACTCTCTAATTAGTCTGTAATCTGTAATTATAATGTACTTACAGACTAGTTATTTGCTTATTCGGACTCTGTAAAATAAAAGACATTCTTGATAAAACATTGAAGGAGAATTATGTAGATTTTGTGTTTGGAGATCATTCTTAGAGCTGCCAGGAGAAAGAAAACAAGATGTAATACAGTTATTGAATTTAGAAAGTGTTCATTAGTTACTACATGTTTAAGACAATGGATGATAAAAGASGAGATGCGGATTAAGAAAAAAAAAATCAACAGAAAGATTTAATGAATTCATACAAAAGTAAACAGGCACTTTTCAATTTCCTGTGAATCCAGATAACAAGGAGCTCTGGAATGAGAAACAGCAAACAAGAGTATCAAGACAATGTTTTGTTTCAGCTGTTTCTTTTAGGCCCTGTCCTTGCCTTCCCTTGCCTTACCTTGCTTTCCCTTTTCCGTTCCTCTTCCCCTTCCACTTCCCCTTCCATTACCTTCCATTCCCTCCCCTTCCTTTACCTTCCCTCCTTTTCCTTTCCCTTTTCCTTTCCCTTTCCCTTTCCCTTTGCCTTTCCCATTTGCTTTTCCCTTTTCCCTTTTTCCTTTTCTCTTTTTCAATGAATCACAGAAACAAAAAGAATAATGCTATTTGATAATCAGATAAACATCCCACTGGTAAGAAATGCATGAGCTACTGGATCTCAGGAGAAGAAAGCTTCAGATGAAAGGATTTACTCAAAAATTACATACCTCAGATGACAGTAAATCTTGGATAAGCGAGTTGGTACATGACATTCCAGGAAGACAGTTTTGTGACAGCTTTAAAACTGTGATATTAAGGTAGTTCGAAAACACTTTCAATTCCCAAAGATTTTTTTTTTTTCTTTTTGGAACTCTTCTGGGGTACTTGCAGAGTATGCAACATGAATAATACTACTCTTCAGCACGTTGCTTAACACTTTTGCCTGTATTTCTGCAATGATGCAGTGATGAATATTGGTAAATCTCCACCTTGATGATTTTTAGTGTTAGAATCTGATTACTACACATTGATACAGAGAGGAAAATTCAATTGTTCTCAACCTGGTGAAAACTCATTGCAAAAGATGCTATTTAACCTGGTACTGATCCATATTGTGAAACTTGTGACATTTCAACATTCTTTTAACATCACATGGTGATTTGCCAGATTATTTTCCTTCCTTCTCACAAGAAATGCAACAGATAGAACAAGAAGAAAGATAAAATGAGTAGGATGGATAAAATAATTCCTTTAAGGTTGAATAGAAAAATCAGAAATAAAACCAGAATTGGAATACAGGTTGAAAGCTAATGAATAATTCTTCCTATCAAGTTAACTCCAGAATCTGATGTGCCTGTGAATGGGTGTTGTGGATTAAGTTCAAGCTCCCCAGAGAGGTGAAAGAATTTCTTGGTAGGGAAAATTTCACAACTAGAGCTAGGTTCTATGCTAGAAGATCCACACAATTAACAAGTTTAGAGGAACATGAAATAAAACAGCTCTGGAATTGGAATTGGAATCACTCTGAAAAAATGTCTTACCTTTTTCCTTATTTCACAGAATCACAGAATGGCTGAGGTTGGAAGGCACCTCTGGAGATCATCTAGTCTAACTTCTATGCCCAAAGCAGGATCTGCTAGTACAGGTTGCTCAGAGCCACACCTATTTGGGTTTTTAATATCTCCAAGGATAAAGTCTTCACAGCCTCTTGCTAATGTTTGATCACCCTCACAGTAAAAGCTTTTTCTTACATTTAAATGGAATTTCCTGTATTTCCTGTCCATTGCACCTTGTCCTGTCATTTGCCACCATTGAGAAGAGTATGGCCCTTATTGTTTCCCTTCACTCCCCTCACCAGATTCGACTCCAGGTAAGCTTTGGCTTTCCTAATCCCATCCCTATGTGCTTGGATAGGCTCTCTATTTTGCTCTTGGGTAACAGCCTTTTTCCACATCTTGTACGCTTCCACTTTGTGTTTGAGTTTTGCTGGAAGCAACTTGTTCGTCCATGCAGGTTTCTTGATTTTCTACTTGTCAGGATGGTCCAATCTTGAGCTTGGAGGAGGTGATCCTTGAAAATCAACTAGCTCTCCTGGGCCTGTTTCTCTTCAGGGCTGTTTCCAATGGGATTCTTCCAAGCAAATCTCTACAGCAGCCAAAGTTTGCTGTCCTGAAGTCCAGGGTCATGGTCCTGTTTTTTTGACCAGCTTCCTCCTCTCCAGATCCTGTACTCAACCACCTCATGGTCACTGTTTGCAAGTATGAGGTCCAGCAGTATGTCTCCCCTCGTCACCTCCTTGATCATCTGTGTCAAGAAGTTTTCATCAATACACTTCCTGGATTTGTTGTGCTCTGCTGTATTGATCAATGAAGAGTTATTGGGGTGGTTAAAGTCCCCCATGAGGACCAGGACCTGCACACATGAGGCTTCTTCCAGTCATCTAGGAGATTAAGTTGATGGAATGCAATACAAAAGCAGAAGAACAACATACTAGACTGTACTACATATCATACTGGCATGAGATATGAAATAATTGAGATCTTTTTGTTAACTTACTTAAAAATCTTATTTTAAAAAAATCCATTATTTGGTAAATTGTTAGTTGTTGTAATTGTTATAATTGGGTATGATCCTAAAATGAGACAAAAATTCAGAATTTCAGTTCTCATTTTGCCTTTGCATTTTTACATGGCTGCAGAATTTTGTTTTGAACATATTATTTTATACTGCAGTATAAACTAATGAATAAAGAAAGAACAACATTTTTATAATAATGAAAAATGTTCTATATTGTGGGTGGTGATATAAGAAGAATTCAACATGAAAAATTTTTATTTCATTCGATGTTATTAAAGAAACAGATGTGCTTATATAAATGGTTTGGATTTTTTTAAAATATGAACTCTTCAGAAAAAAAGTAATTAATTTCCTTTTGAAAAAAAAGGTCCATTTATATGCAGTAACAATTGTGTGGAAGTTTAATTGTTGGTGACCAACATCGTCATCGTATTTTTTCATAGTGTTCAGATAATTTTGCCCCATTGACTGAAAAATACAGTTAAGATAATGTAGAGAAAACAGAAGACAAGCAATTTTATGTTCTTGTGCAGTATGCACAGACTGCATGAATGAATATGGTATGAATGTCAAATAGAGGATGATTGTACTCCCTCATGAAGCTGCACACAGGCATTTATTCCATATCGTTATACTGCATGGTATGCACTAGAACTGTCTGTCTCATGAAGAAGACACAGTCAAATCAGCTATTCTTTGTGTCTGCCCTCAAATTGTTTCAAAAACACCCCTGCATGCAACACTGTAATCTGTCTGTGTTTCCGAGAACTAAAGTCTAGAACAAATAAATGCTAAGAGGCCAAAATACAATTTGCGGGAATTCTTCTCTCGAAAAAAGAGGGGTAAAAAAGAAGAAAAAGAAAATAATCCTAATATTTATCTGAGACAGCTCTTAAGACTTCAGGTAAAATCTTCCTTAGGATCCAACACTAAAGCTCTTTGCGCTCCATCTTTGCTGAGCTAACATGGAGGTCCTTTATCTATAGATTTCAGAATCTCCAAAACAGGCAGCCCTGAAAGAAGGAGTATTGAAAAGTCCAATTTCTTTGCTACATGCATCACTTGTGTAGATGATTTCTGTTAAAATGCAATTAAATAAGCAACTAGACCTTTTTAATTTCCAGAGGACGAGAGATTTAGGTTCCAAACAGACTCACACTGATTTTCACATCTCAACTCATCAGAAAAGCCTTAACAAAATGCCTTACAGATGAAAATGCTTCCCAGGCTTACTAGAGCTGGGCTATTCAACAGCTAGAAATAAAAAAAAATGTTAAGGATATTGATGATGAGGAGGCAAGCAAGAGCTTCTTCAAGGTAGGATGTCCAAATAACATCTGAACAAACTATGAAATGTCACAGAGATTGCTGATTATGTTTATGTTTTATAATTAGTTTATCAACATATTAAACATTGAGTGGGCAAGAATGAGAGATCAGTCTTCCTCACTCTTAGATGAGTTTTGTACACATCAGGTTTTACAGTTCGACCTGCAAGTCCATGAAACTTTGCATGAATGTGGCTTTGCTATGGTCCAGCTTGAGCAAGAGTCTTGAAGGGGATACTGGTCTCAGTTTGTCTTAAAATACCACTCAAAATCGCTGAAGGAGTTCAGGTATTCATGAATCTGGAGATCATGGGACACAGCAGATGTCTTGGTTCTTATTCCAACTCATGCAGCACAATCTTCAGTAAGGCTCCCACAAAGAGAAGCTGTAACAAGCTCAACAGGTCTGGAATCTTTTGCTTTCATTGTGCTCTCTAGACTGCTTTTCTATGCTTTCCCTTGAATGTTCTTCTGTGGCAGGGCAAATAGATAAGACTATGGAAATTTAAAGTTTTGCTGGATAGGCAGGACCACTTTTAGGGTTTGGGTATAAATCCAAAGCTACCAGAGTATTTAATTTTTCAAGCTCCTTGAATTAACATTCATCATACCATCAATTGTTTAGTCCACAACTCCTTCTCTACCCACACAAGCTTTGCTTTTCCAGAGATGTATCTTTCATTTCTATAAGTTAGAATCTTGTCTGTTGTTATAAAACAGTAGCTGTCATCCTTTCCAAAAGAAAAAAAAAAAAAAAACAAAACTGGTTTATAATGAACCACATGTGATACAATGACAAAGAAAGAAGGAAAAAAAAAGAATCAAGGATAAGCTTTCATATATCATTTGTATGAAGAAAATAAAAATTCATGCCACTGAGATAGGAGGCTGCCAGCTCATTTAAACCTCCAACATCTCAGATCAGTTCTACAAGCGAATCACAGTAGACTAGCAGGCTGCTGTTTGCTCCATCCTTAAATGTTATTTAAAGCTGCCTATGACCAGAGCTCCAACTCTCTGAAATTTAAAAGAAGGAGCATGAAACAGCTGTTCATTCTTCCATTTCCAAGAAACATATTTCAGATGATCTGCGCTTTCATTTAAAGTTGAAAGCCCCAGAATAAATACATCTTGTAGGCTAACCAAAAGTTAATTTGCTATCAGTTGCCAAGGCAGCCACTTGCCAATGCTCCCAGTTTTAGCAAAATGCTGGGCAGAAACTGTAGCAAAAATAAGGGGGAAGTAGGACTGGGGTTCATGAATAGCACTACCTCAGAGAAAAGCACCCTTTCTAAACAGACCCTGGTACTAATCCATCAATAAGGAACAGAGGAGTTCTAAAAACACCTTGGAATTATATTTATATGCAGTTGTGTGGAACAAATCTAATTATATTTGCAATTATAACACTTATTTTTAGCAGAGACAAACTGCTAAAATGCATAATGYAAACCACAGTACAAGGAGTTAGAAATGAATTCAAAGACTATAGGAAAAAAAATTTTATCTGAAGTTAAAAGTGCAGAGAAGGAAGAAAAGGATGAATTTCAAAACATTATTTGGAGGGAGGTTCTTTTTCTTTCTTTTGGGTGGCTTTTTTGCCCCTGTTGTTTTTTTTTTTTTGATTACTAGGTTAGTGAATTATTTTGCTCAGTGAAAGCAGAATTTCCCTGCAACATGGAGGCGTTATATCACTGAAGGAAGAATTATACCACACAGTTGGATGAGAAAATGAGACCACAAGAAAAAGAGCAAGATCTGTCCAGTCGCTGGTCAGGAGCACATTGCCAGGAGGCATCACAAAAGGGAGTTAACACAGGCTTTGCCATGCTTGAACAACACATGCTGCTTTGTCACAAAATGTGGGATTTATCTCACCTAAAACTAGTGCTGCTGACATTGTACGTAAGAGATGGAAATAGGTTACTCCAAAGGCACCTTGCCTACTTTAGGCACCTGTTACAGGATGCAGTTATTATTTTCAAAATATTTCTGTAGCTTCATTAACTACAGAAGGAGCCCATGAAGTTTGCTTACAGCAAAAAGCCTAAATTTTAAGCAGCTATGATTAATTGAGTGAAATCTCACCCTTTGTCTGCGCTGAGGAACCAATCTATTGAGAACTGAAGTTTCAGAAGAGCATGAGGCAAAGTCGCTGGCTGAACTATTTCAGCTATAGGTCTGTTGGTGGTGTCCTTCCACAGCCATGTTTAAGCAGTCACATTATCCTAACATTGCTTACTACTCAGTACCTTCTACAGCAAACAATGATATCTGTAATATTTTGGAAGGCTCTTAGGAAGGTCACAGGGGAGAAATAATGAATTTTGTTTATGATCTCGATAACATGGAAAGACCTGTTTTATGAATAGTCCTTATTCCCTGTCCAACCCTTCTTATGCATTGAGGGGAATGGGGGCAACTCTTGCTTGCCACAGAAAACTTAGCCTTTTCATGTCCTGACAGCCAATATATGCCTCAATGCAAATCCAAAAACACAGGGAATTATCTCTGCCAAAAACTCCTAATCCAGGAGGTCTTGCATCTATTGCAGAAAGCCATTTAAACCTGACAGGGTGCCTGCAGCACATCAACCAAACATGGTTTACAATTAGTTGTTGATTTCCATGGTGGTTTCTCAGGCTCTAAGTCCATAACCCCATCATGGAAGTGCTACCGAAGAAAACCTTTGAGTCCCAAAGTAAACCCGCACACTGTGGCTGCTGGCAGTCCCTGAATGTGAGAGGGCAATCTGTATGCATGCTGCTCTTTAGGTCACTTGCGAAGTACAGCTTAGAAACAGATGTTCCTGTTGGCAACATTATGAAATCCTCAGCAGCCAAGTGAGTGGCACCTTTGCCTGAAATCGCTGAGATAACAAGTCCACACTGAGAAAGCAAAGCCTCCTGCTTTGGTAATCACAGTTACCATATGGTAATCACAGTTACCATAACACATGATGTGATGTCACCCCTACAAAAACAAGTTTATCCAACAGTGTAGAGCAGGACCAGAGACATCTGCACTGGTGTAATGAATTCAAGTATCTTTGAAAGAACATGTATTTTAATTTTTGTCTACAGTGGCTATTCAGTCCTTGCAAAGTTTTCTCATTTCCCCCTCCCTGTTTGATTCACACAGAAAATGTCATTTCTGATAAAGACACAGAGACACTGCTTGAAAAGGACATCAAGATTCTGCTCCACAGTTGTTCTCTTGATATGTGGGTTTGCAGGAGTAAACATGCACTTTGCAATACTGCTGAGACAATACTTGAACCACTGAGAAAAATACAGTAGACTTAGCTTATTATTCAGTGTAAATAAAGGTAGCACACCTTGAACCTGTACAAGTCTCTTTCAGAGTAATAAAACTCTTGCAGTACAATATACAGTAAAGAAAAAGAGATGAGATGTTGTATAGGTGACTCAACTGTGGCTCATGAGCATTTTATATGTAGCTCCTGACCAGGACAAGATGTCATGGCCTGTTGGCAGTAATAGCATGAGGCCTTCTGGGTAAAAAGGAGAAGATCAGCTAGATAAAGGCTGTTAAAGCCAAAAGGAGTTGGCAACCCTGGCAATTGATGGCATATTCAGCTTCACAAGAGAACAGTGAGACTATCTGCTTCCTCTAAGCCAATGTCACCCTCCCTTTAGTGGAGTGAAGTGTACCATGGACCTTATAAAGGTCTTGGTATGTGACTCTGATCCTGGCAGGATGGCTACCAACGACACACAGCATTGACTCCCAATGTGCTTGAAGTGAATCTGCAATACAAAGTTAGCACTATTGAAGATACATCTGATTCTTAGGCCGGTTCCCCAGACGGTTTAAGTCCATGAAGTTGAAGCAGCAGCTGAATTTATAAAATAAAACTGAATGTAAAGCACCAAAATAGTAACTGGGAAGTAAAAACGAGGTGGTTACTGAGCATATTTTACACAGATTCTACTCCATTTCAAACGTTACAGCTTCTAAAGATCTATAATTGAGCAATTATGAAAAAGAGAAAAGAATGATCATTTGTGTGTGAGTGTTACAGAACAATGATAGACCATTAATTGAAACACTAATTACTTTTCATAAGTGTTTTATGGTTTCATAAGTGGCTTCTGACATAGTGCTGGAAGCAACACTCAGGGCATCATTTCCATCAAAGCTTTTTGATTGTATCGCACAATTGTTTATAGCTACTCTATCTACCCTCAAAGAGCGTGCAAATTTAGATACTTGTTTCCATGGAGCAACCTCTCATTTTTATCCTGCATTTACTTCTTCACAATGCAGAAACGGTTTCCTGCCTCCGCTACTCACGTTGCTTGGAAGTTTACTCTGACTGCAGTGCTGTTATGAATATGGACCTTTAGTTGGACTGGAAGAAGCTAGCCTAGCTGAGCCTACTCACATAAACATACCTACCAAAAAGAGTGAGCCTACTCTCATGAATAAATGTTTGCCAGTATTCCCCATGGAGGTTGCAGGATTGGTCCACTGAAGGCAAGAGGACCTCTTGAAGATAATTACTGATATTTAATGAGAATAAGCATAGGAGACTCAAGGAATTAAATGCCTCCCTTGCAGTTGAAGAAAATGTATGAGTATGATTAATATTGTTTATAAAAGCAACTTCATAATAAAAAAGAATTATTTGACATTTCAAAGATTATTTTTTAACTGTGTACACTTCTTCATTGATAGAAATGAGGGCTACATGATCATTATAAATGAACTTACACTTTTAACTCATGAATTATCTCTTCTCTTTGTCTCTGCTAACATGCATTGGTCTCTTTGAGACTAGGAAGTTTGGCAAGTGGCAATCTTGGCATCTGTTTCTTGGAAACATAAAGATGGACAGATGCTTTGGACTCCTTATTTGCAGATGAGGTTTTCTGTACACATATATGCAAATTTGTGTGCTTATGTGCATATGTTTGATAGTGTGACTCTATTATGAAGTCCTAACATTGTCTAGATTTAAGTTTTCTTTATTTTTAACAATTACTTGCTATATTGAATAATCATATAAAAATACCACTTATGATTGTATTTTACTCTGCTGACATTAGGGACTACAAATCTGGTGGACCTGACTTGGGAAGTTCTGTGTCTTAAGGACTGGCCCAAGAAACTTTGCAATTTTACAGAGGAATAGGCATCATAAATTGGTTGTTGATAAATATCCAAGGGCACACACAGGACAAATACTTAGTCTTATGGATAGGAAGTGACTGAGGAACTAGCAGGAGTATTAACAACATTTGACGGAGGAACTAGGGGGGATTAATTTCTTCTCAGCACAGTGTTTATGCTTTAAGTGGTGGTTGCATACACACCTCATAAAGCAGATGCATTGTTGGTGAGTTAAAAAGTGACTTATATCAAGAATGCTTGGCAGGAAGGTGATCCTGGGGAAGGCCCTGATATGGTGCCAGGAACAGCTCTGCTGTGGTGTTTACCCATACACCACTTTTAAAAGAACAGTGAGATAAGGATGCTGGCATAATTTGTTTTGATTGAGGGAGTTTTCAATGGAGGTAAAAGATACACACACCATACCCCCCCATAATTTACAAATGTGTTTTACAGGCTCAGTGGCAAGTGTTGAAGGTCTCAGGACCCACCTAGAAAAATAAGTTAGCAAGAAAGGACCTGAGGAAAAGCTGACCTAGCAACAAATATGTTTCACTTGCCTTGAACCTAATTTATTCATAATGCAAGCCAGACTCAGACACTTTTAAAGACTTACAACAAGTAGGATGGAAACAGAAATGGAAAAGAAGGTACTGACCTAACATGGCCAAGGAGCAGACACAAAACTCAATAAACATCACCAGAACCTGGACCCCTCCACAACAATATGGAAGATGAACCACAGCTTTGCTTATTTGTAGTAGACACAGGGTTACTTTAACATCTTATGGCTGTTCGTCACGAAATGAAACTTTGGATGTCTAATATGTCACCCTGTTTGTGCTTTGAAGGTATTTGCAATAAGTCAGAATACTTATTAATAAATTCACCTTGCTCACCTTCTTTGTAAAACAACTGGAGACGGGACTGAAAATATTCATCCAATTGGCAGGTCTGATGGGTGAGTGACAGCTATTCTCTTCTTCTTTTTTTCTTTTTCTTTCTTTCACAGATAATAATAGTGGTTTTTTTATAGGAATGCTTAAGGATGTTAGATCTAGACCACCAAACATGTTTAAGCATGGTAATGTTTATCTTCTAGGGATCTTAATCTCTAGTGGTACGCTGAGCTGCACCACTCCATAGTGGTGGGGTAAGAAGATTTAAAGGGGGTCGACTCTGGCCTCATCTTATGAGCCATCCTATTAGAGCCAAGGCAAGACCATCTTTCATCATAGAAAAAATGTGTGAGAAAGCAATCTCAAATTAAAGTAGCGTTGAAAATGACAAAATGTGATGGTCTACCAAACTTGTTAAAAAGGTACTTCTATGAGAAATCAAAGCTTTAAAAGAGGTGAAGCCATGCTTGAAGTGAATATTTTAATCATAGAGAAAAAGAGGACTTGGTGGCTTCATTATAGAAATATACTCTGAATAATCTGATAATTCATAGAGTTTAGCACTTCCTGAATTGCAGACTTGAATTCTGAAAAGAAAAGAACTCAGAACCGGCTTTTTCTTTTCTTTTAATTAGAACTATGAGGAAAACTCCCAACACTGAGGTGGTTTTCTCAAACTGATATTTCCCATTATTGCATTTTTTTGAATCACCGGAACACTTTGGTGATGGAAATTGTTCTGGATTTATGATGTAGAATCTCACCTCCTGGACGGGGAATGTAACCTAAATCTAGGAAAGGATCAAGCAGATCCTTGTATATTGAATGGTTTCTTAATGTGGAAAAAAAATCCCAGTAAAATTAGCATTTAATCTTTGAAAAGTGAGTTTTCCATTGAAGAATATTTCAAATGATCAACCAAGCCCACAAGGTGTTTTAACCACAGAGGTTGTCCTTGTGTGCTGCTTGACAGCAGCATGGATAACAGTGCCTGTCCCAATGGGTTTAGAATTTATTACCTAGGCATTTATTAATCTGCCTAAGCAAGCAGAAAACCAACAATCCTTTCACTGACATCAGTGAGCTCTGACAAGGTCCCAAGATCATCTGCACCATAAACTGCTTCACATAGGTTGATTTCTGCATCTGCCTAAGGTTGCCAGTAGGCAAGGAGCCTTTTCCATGCATTCAGACTGCAGAAGAAAGGATTCCTCAGCCTGCACCCTCCAGTCAATCAAAAAGAAATCTTGACAGTTCCCATGAAGACCAGCAAACAAGATGCTGTTGAATCAAATACTCCTGAAGTGCTAAACAGTTTTCTGACACCATGAGCATGATAAACACAAAAAGCCCTGGAAGACTAGTGTATGTATATAGACGGTTAAATTCCAGATTCTGGCATTTCATCTCTGCTCTTGCCAAGGAAACATCTTAATGGCCACCGGCTCTGATGAGCTGGTGCTTACACAACAGGAGGTGAGAGAAAGGGAGAGCAAAAAAGCACAATGAATCAAGCACCTCATCAGTAACAGGAGGCAGACAGAGCCAGAGTGTGACATATATCACAGCTCTGCTTTTGCAAATTGCTTTGCTAATTAGTAGTCAAACTAAACTAACAAATACTATGAGTTTTCCCATACTTAACCTCCCTGCATCCTCCTTTCATAGTACAGTCGTATTGTGCCTCTCTAGTCTCCTACTGAGATGAATGGGAAAAGCTGATCCCATTGCACTAATTTAAAACACAGGGAAATGCTAGAGACAAGGATTACAGCCAAAGAAATCTGTGCTGTGTCAGGGTCGATAGGAGAGGGAGGTGTGTGAGACTGGGAGATAAAAGGATATAAAACAAAGAGAGAAAAAGAGAATCAGATTCAGAGGCTAAAAAACCCCATTGTGAAAGTCCAGTCTGACCCATGTAACACAGGTGATAAAATTTTACCCAGTAGTTCCTGAATCAAACTCAAGAGCTTGCAGTTGAACTACCAGAGATAGCGGGTAGATCTTTTAGAAATATAATCAGTCTTGAAAGAATTGGAGTAAGGGAGAACTTATCTCACCTCTTGATTAAAGCAAGGGAAGGCAGAAAAATAAAAAGGGAAGAGAAATAGCCCTGCAGTGTAGGAACACAGAGGAACCTCCACCAAAACATGGATTAGTACCATTTCCTGAAAAAAAGTAGTTCGAAGCCAGACTCCTCTCAGTAAATGATTAAAGGCAATGGACACAAATTGAAATACAGTAAATTCTATTTAAGAAAACACATTTTTATTGTGAGGATGGTTGAACACTAGACCAGCCCAGAGAGGTTGTGGAGTCTTCATCCTCGGAGGTATTAAAAATTGAACTGTCCGTGGCCAGAAGCAACTTGTTCTAGTTGTCCCTGCTTTGAACAGGGGATTGGATTGGACAATCTCCAGAGGTCCCTTCTCACCTTAATAATTTTGCGATTCTTTGAATGAAAGGGTATCTAGCTTGTGTAGGTATTTGTTTAATGTTTATTGAGCATAAAAGCAAAGATGAGACAGGAAAAATAATAAATCACACCTAGATACACTAACTGACCCAATCAGGAGACAACAGGGTCCCACGGTATTGGATCACAGGTTGAGAGGCTGTATTGGGTTTATATGGCAAGGTTTTGGTAGTGTGGGGCTGCAGGGGTGGCTTCTGTGAGAACATATCAGAGCTGCCCCCATACCAGACAGAGCCAGTTCCAGTCAGCTCTAAGACAGACCTGCTGCAGACCCATCAGCGATGCTAGTGGCACCTCTATGATAATATATTTAAGAAAGGGTGAAAAATGCTGTGCAGCAGCTGTGAAATAGGAGTGAGAAAATGTGAGAGAAACAGCCCTGCAGACACCATCATTAGTGGAGAAGGAGAGGAGGAGGCACTGGAACAGAGATTCCCCTGCAGCCCATGGTGAAGACCATGGTGAGTCAGGCTGTCCCCCTGCAACCCATGGAGGACCACGGTGGAGCAGATATCCACCTACAGCCCATGGAGGACCCCATGCCGGAGCAGGTGGATACTCCCTGAAGAAGCTGCAGCCTGTGGAGAGGAGCCCACGCAGGAGCAGGTTTTCTGTCAGGAGCTGCAGTCCATGGGGGACTCATGCTGGAGCAGCCTGTTTCTGAAGGACTATGCTGTGGAAGGGACCCACACTGGAGCAGCTCTTGAACTGCAGCATAGGGGAAGGACCCACATTGGAGAAGTTCGTGAAGTGCTGTATCCCATGGGAAGGACCCCAAGGTGGAGCAGGGGAAGAGTGTGAGGAGGAAGGAGTGGCAGAGATGAAGTGTTATGAATTGACCACAAGCCCCATTCCCCATCTGCCTGCACTGCTTTGGGGAGAAAGAGGTAGAAAAGTTTTGAGTGAAACTGAGCCTAGGAAGAAGTGGGAGGGAAATGACGACATGGTGATTTTTTGTTTGTTGTTTTTTTTTTTTTTTTATCGCATTATCCTACTCTGTTATTAATTGGCAAGAAATTAAATTAATCTTCCCTAAATCGAGTCTGATTTGGCCATGACAGTAATTGATGAGTAATTTCCCTGTCCTTATCTTGACCCACAAGTTTTTTGATCTTGTTTTCTCCCCCTGTCCTGCTGAGGAGGAAGAGTGAGAGAGCAGCTTGGTGGGCACCTGGCAGACAGCCAAGGTTAACGTACCACAGGGACTATTGAGGGAACCATTCAAAGGATTGAGAGGGTTCAACCAGAACCCCGTGGGTCTCAATGTCCACCATATTTGGCTTCTGTTAGCAGTAGGTGTGCACCTCTGAATTTGGAACAGCTTTGTCTGAGAAGTTCCCTGTTTGCCTTGTATATGTTTGAGCTATAGCTTATTCTCTGGCTTTTAAAAAACTATGATACGCTTGAATGCACTGCAGACAAGCACAACAGTGGTAGAGTGTGGAACAAATGCAGCAAAGTCTTTTTCTGGAGCTCTTCAAAATATTCACAAGTAAAGAACACATAGCATCAAATTAACCCATTCTGAGGGTGCTCGGCAGAGCACAACCTATTTTCTTTTAACCTGTGTTGGTATCAGCAGATACATAGCACAACGCAGAGCTGCAAAGATATACTCAAGCTAGCTCTGCAACACAGAAGCTATTTTATTTATCCATAACTCTTATCAATCACATTTATTCTGGGTTGAGTCACTTCTGTAAGAAAGGCTGCAACCCCTTCTTCTGGGCTTTCTTGTGAAGAGGTCTGTTCTTGTTGCCTCAGTGACTGCAATCACCCACACAGGCACCATGTTGTCACATATCTAGTCTGTATATGTACTATCCACCCTCATCTTCAATATTTTTGAAGGAGGAAACCACATAGATGTATTATATTCCCCCACGCAAGATCACTAACAGTTTCTATGGCTCCTAGAACACAGCAGCCAGCGACTTAGCTTCTGTCCCAGCAGTGCAAGGAGAACAGCATAGTTTTATTCTTGCATGTTCCTCCCGTACTCATTTTTCCTCCCTTGAAGGACAGTTGGTTTTGAAGGACAGTTGTTTATGTAGCTTTTGTTTTTGCAAGGCAGCTAACTTGTTCCTCTGCTTCAGAAAGATCCCATTTCTTTGTGTATGGTTCTTCTGAAGAACAGTTTTGTTATTCATCAAAACAACAAACTAATGTCCGAACCATGAAAGTCTTCCTTTGTGACCTTCAGGTTGAAGCTTCTTTTTTGTTTTTCTCTCTATCAGTCTTATACTGTTTCCTGCACTGAGAGAAGGTTATTTCAGGACTGTGCCATTTCTTATCCTGGTGGTCAGAGTGGGAGCCTATGAGTGGTTTATAACTCAATTCTCCTACTTTCTAAATAAGTGGTTCAATCACCGTGCTCTAAACACATGCACCCAGGGGTTGGTTTGCTTCTTTTTATTAGCTGGACCTAGCACAGTGGTTTTCAAAATTTGATTTGTGGAATTCTATGTCTAGAAGCCTTATAGCCTGCAAGAGGTTGCAGAAAAAGTGACCTATCAGATCTGTGTTCTCTTTACAGGTACTGACATTTCCGCTTATAAAATGTTTAACAWGCTACACGTCAGAAACAATTAAAAAAACCCTCTTTAAACAGCTCCTTCATCAGCATGTAAAACCAATGAGTTTTCCTCCAGAAATAACAAAGCTCTTTATACAGTCAAAAGCAAGAGTAAATGTGTAGTCTGCCAGAAGCATTTTGCTGGGCCACATACCCACTGTCTAGACATTGTGATGTTCTCTAACTTGAGCCCTGAAAAGGACATTTTGAATAATACCTCAGACAGAGGAAGTTTTAGTGCTTAAAATGTATGTGACAACAGGCTTTGGTACCTCACAGAATGAGTTGCAGCTTCTGAAACCTGCAGTTCAGGCCCTAGAGCAACCACATCCATTTGTGAGTCTTGTTCCCCCTCCTTTCCAACTGAACTGGGATGGTTGCCTTCATCACGCACACCTCAGGGAGAGCTTGTAAGATGAATGTGACTGAAGAAGACCAGAACATTGCTTGTGCTTTGCAAATTGTATGAACTCTCTTCATTTTGATAACTTCACGAGAATATACTTTCATGGGGGGGGTGGGGGGGTGGGGGGGGCACAGGGGAGAAAAGCTTATGAGACCTCATAAATCACAGGCCAAAAGAATGTCTGTTTTTCACACAGAGAAATGTTCTTTATACATAAGCCCATCTCTTTTGAAACAGGACAGAGAGAGAAAGGAGGATTGGCTTTTACATGATATCATGTTGGCTATGTCATTGTGGAATCTTCAGGCACATGTTTCACCTGCTAATCAAAATTACATAGCATGAGGGATGTCTTTGGAAAACATTTCTTTCAATCCTCTAGCCATGTATAGACATAAAAAAGGGTTATGATCCTCTGTCATGATTTGACCTACTAGTCTTCCACAGTGCTAAAACTGAAGTGTTTATTGGTCCTTGTTAGCACAATAACAATAACCCTAATAAAGTTAATGGTTTCTGTCTCCAAAACAGGAATGAAACAGAACAGAGCCATTAACTGGAGACTGGGAACAGACCACAACGGCTTGCCCCAGCATTGTATTGGAAGTCTGCACAAGAGCAGAGCCTAGAGGTAGACCCCCAGCCACCTATCTGGCAGATACTTGGAATGCAATTAAGCAGCTTTTTTGAAAGACAGGGTTGAAAAATGTGTGCCAAATCACCCTCACCAAAATCTGTGATCATAGTTACAAAGTCTAGGTCTGAGTTTCTAATGATATTCAGAAATGCCTGGTAGGCTGGGAACCACTGTAAAAAAAAAAAAAAAAAAAAGTCATCTGCTGAAATAAATCACCATAAGTAATGACAATATAAGATATTAGTTTCACTTTGGGTGCTCTATGTGTCTGTTGCACTTGGACTGTGTCTCAGGTATTCAAAGGACTAAAAAAGATATGCTCTGGATTTAAATGACCATCATTCAAGTCACCAAGTGTACAGTGAGTGTTTTATTTAGGATTGTTTAAGTGACTGTAATCACTAAATGCGTTAGGCTATAATGGAATTACAATCCTTTAAACAAAGGGTGGGCGAGGGCATCCTCCTTTAAAAGCCTGGGAAGGAAATTAAAGGTTGCTTATTCAAGAACAACAGCACCTCTAGAGAAAATCATGAGAACTAGATCCACTGTAATAAAGTATCTCTGAAATGTTCATTAAGCCAATTATGATTTCACTCTCTTGTTTATTTGCTTCAATTTCTAAATTGACCTCTTTTCCATGGGCAGGCAGGAGCCTTTTAAAGAATCTATTAACCAAAGAAATGATAGCATTTTAGCAACTTTTTAATTCCAGCTGCCCAAATCAGTTTAAATTCAACAGTATTCCTCAGAATGCCTAAATGTACATGTGAATGTTTCATATGATATTATAGTGGACAATGTATGTATAAAAAAAAGACTGCCTTTGCTGGACCGAATCACGACTGTTGTTCTGTTTCTGATGTGCTTCTGATGGACAAGAAAGGTGGGTGGGTTTTATTGGTGTTGTTTTTTCCCCATTTTATCTATCAGGAGCTTTTGGGAGCTGGCCAATTGCACTTTCAGCTCTACTTGAATTTAAAGAGTCTAAACAAAGTTTTTCTGCTGCCTTCCTGATACAATGCACCAATTTATAAGCCTAGTTCTAGTCTTATGTGCAGCCTGTATTCCTGCTCTAAGGATCTGCCCTTGAATTCACAATGCATTGACATTTCAATTCATCCTGCATTGACACTGCTCAGGGAAAACAACTATTTGGTTATTTTCAGAACTCATGACGTCTCATTCTTGCCACAGTCCCTCAGTGTTTCAAAGTCTTTGATACACTGTTCCTCACAGATAGGGAGTCAGAAAGGGTTCAGACCAATAAACAATATTTTTTCTTATATTGGAACTAAACCCAAACTATTATTGTGAAGTTTAGTTGGACTCAAATGGGAATTGAATTAGGATTATTCTAATTACAGTTGAATCAGAAGCAAAACTTCTACTGAATTGGAAACCTTACTAGCTCAACTACTTGCCCCCAACACTTTTAGAACTGGAAAATGCTGGAATTGTTGTTTTAAACAGAAATGACAAAAATAGTAAGTAACCTACTCAAGGCAATACAAAAAATCTGCAAAGTAAAAACTTTGCACTGTAAATGCATGTAAAACTGCCATTTTTTCTCTCTTGAAAAAACCTGAAACTTATCCTCAAATAAACTGGTTGGTGTGACTAAACAGAATTTGGCCCAGCATTTGTAGTCTCAGTTGGATGCTTCACACTTTCCATCCATTTGCTTCAAAATAAATAATGATACACGGATAGACATTTAAATCAATGGCACTAGAGATGATAAAATAACATGGCTTGTGTTTCCATGGGAAATTTTAACTGTTTTGTGGTTTTCCCTTCACTAATTTTTTTGGATTAGTGTTTGGGAGGAAAATTTAAAATCCAAACCCAATATACCTTTTTTTTCCCCCCTTCTTCTTTTCTTTCTCTGAAACTGTTTTATGTGAGAGAAGGATTTTGCCTCAGCTTTATTATTATAAGGGCTCTAAGTTTTAAATGGCAAGTGGCCTGTGAAGGTAATTTTTCCTATAATTGAAGATGGCTCTTATTGACTTCAGGAAGCAGTGAATAGGACCTTGTATTTTCAAACATTACTGAAGGCTGTGGAGATATGACCACAGTAAAGATAAAGGAGTTTAAGAGGTGAAAAGCTTCTTTTCCCAATACAATGCATTTTCTTAACTTAACCAATTAGTACAATACCTCCCTCTCTCTCTCTCTCTCTCTAGGTAGTACAAACATATGTATGTAAGTAAATTCTGGAAAATTGTGCTGGCAAAATGTGTTATTTGCAAAAATGAGATATGAAGTGTTATTCTTGCCAATTAAGGTCAGCTGATTTCCTTTACTTTGCTATAATGCAACTGGAAAGATAGTTTCATCCAGATATCACTTATTTTCTAAGTCCATTCCATTTCCATTGTGGGTTTGCATTTGTTTTTTGATTAAAAAAAAAATCAACTGTGCTTCTCAGGGGAGATTTCCTGATGAACTGAGCTTCTCAATTTTTCCTCCTATAATTGTTTGTGTGTTGCTGTTGTTGTTTTAATTTGCTTTAGCTTCTTCCCCTAAGTAAGTTCCCTAGGCGTCCCACTTTCCAGATAAGGTACAAATTATTACAATTAACTGCTATTAAAATCACAAGAATGCAAGACATTAAGCAGCAGACAGGTAACTCATCATATTAGGTGCTCCGTAAACATACATCAAACAGATGGTCCCCGCTCCAACAAATTTAACTTTTTTTATAAATACCTTTTGCTAAATCTTGACAATATTACTTCAAAAGATATCGCGGTCTCTTTTTTCTTCAGATCTAGATGAGAATAAAGGTGTCATATAGCACTAATATATCCAGTCTCCTCAGACCTCCCAAATTTATTCTCTCCCATCRGATGAGATACTATCCACCAGGTGATGGGAATATGAAGGGCTTTGTGAAAGACACCTTTCTAGGCAGGACCTGGAGAGTGCACTTTTTAGCATGACTCTTTGAAGAAGGGGCTTGCAAGTATCTGAAATTTTATCTGTGATATAAAACCACAGTCTCTTTCTCCTACTGTGGGTTTACCTGTCTCAGAACCAGGTGAGTCTGAGCAGACACAAATCAGACCAATCCACTGGGCTTTGCACTGAATGGAGGAGTCCCAGAGCTGAAGGCCATCTGCAGGGCACCGCTGCAAATAAATGAGATCCAGTGATATGGAGAGAGAATGAGCTGGGAATTATACTCCAATGTGTGAGCAAGAGGTGAGTGAGAAAGGGAAGATTTTTTTTTTCTTCCCTTAATCTTAATTTTCTGAGTAAAATATTTCATTATTTGTCAACCTCTCCTTCTTCTCCCAGGACAAATTTTTCTTTCCCAAAAATTATATCAGGTTAGATGATCTGGGTATGCTTTGATGACAAGTTGAAAATTTTGAATTTTGAAGGAAAATCACACTTCTGACCAACAAAACCACAATTCCTGAAAAACACAATTTTGTGGGAAAAAGAAAAACCCCACCTGGTCTATGCTAAAATTTCCAAATAGACCTAATAGGCCTGGGAAATGTGATCATATCCGTATTTCTTGGATGCCCATACCAATTGATACAGTCATCTACAAGTCCTCAGTGGCCATGTCATTTCCTTAGCTGAAGTGCATGAGACTTGGTTCAGTCCTCTCTGATGCCTATAGTTTCTGTATTTATAGTCTTGAATACACTGTTGACCCCTAAGGGGGTGAAAGAGTCTTTTTTCCCAGCTACTACAGCGATTATCCTACCACTTGTAGCCTAATTGAAATGTCAGACAGAAAGCAAATCTGGGGAAGCAGAGAATCCAAAAATAAGGAAAGCAAAGAAAATCTTTGTATAAATGCTGTGAAGGTTGAGTTTTGCACAGCTCTAATCTTTGTTTATAACACGCAAGGAACTAGACTCTAATAACATCTAGGCACCAATTCAGACCAACTAAAGCAATGAAAACCTGATTTAAGACTCCCACAGCACCATCAGCTCAACCCTGTTACACAGAACAGTTACGAAGGCACTTTGTTAAATGATTAGGTGAAATATCTGACAGACTTCTCAAGATGAAAATACTGTAAATTAAGCAGTTTTTGGTTTTGTGTGGTTTTTTTACTTATTTATTTTTATTTTGTGTGCTCTTCTTCTCCCCAGCGGGACTCTTTTAAACTTTTCGAAAACAACTTGTTTGGTAACAACACAGTTAAAGGGAATGCCTGAGCCCATTCCAACAGAACCAGTGTTAATGTATTCAAGGAAACTAACAGAAAATCACCCAGACTAAATGAAAGTGGGTKTTTTTTTTTTTTCTTTTTTTTTTCTCCAGGTGTAACATTCTTTGTAGATCAGACTAATAGCTTGTCTCAATCATACACACACACCCCTCTTGGATGTGGTAAAAGCAAGTGATGATATTTGAAAAACACCAGGGAAAAAATGAATGTGTAAGAGGTAAATATAAATCTGACTTAGAGGTGAAGATCAGAGTGCATTTGACTTCAAAGGCCTAGACAAAAACCTAATATGAGGGCTCTTCTAACACTATCTTATCATATGCACGAGTTTCTGCTTTTACCTTTCAAAAAAATTATAGTGTAGCTGTGCATTTGCCCATAAAGTTCATGAACACCATGCATTTCAAACCCACAGGCTGGCTTCTTTGAGAATTTCAACTTTTATGTTTCATTTTGAACAGAGCAGGTGTCTGTAGAAACAACCCCCAACTTTGCAGCTCAACCGTCTTAAATAAGGCTGATAAATCCATAAGAAAGGCAGACAGCTAAGTACCTTGTTTACCAACATCTCTGATGGTTGAATTAACAGCAAGCCCATGTCATAAATAAGTTACGCTACATAGTGTTACAGTTTTGCAATATGCAGAGAAGCAGTGACATAATAAAATAATAAAATAACATTTTACTTGCTTGGAATGCAGAGCAGTGACTTCCATATTTCTGTTTATACAAAATACAATTTAGGAAAAAAAACCCCAAACAAACTTTAAAATGTTTCAAGTATGTTCAAAAATATCAGAAAGCAAATAAATTCTCCTGATCATATGGTTTTGTAGAGCTCAGTTGTTTACAAGTACAACATTGATAGCTATGTAAGATGTAAAGCAATAACTAAGCTTTCTCATGTGTCATACCATTTCCCAAATGCTCCTTACATATAACCATTAAAACATTCTTCAGAGATAACCACTAAAACCCCAGTAATCACACAGTTAGTATTATACACGTTCCATGAACCTGTTTTCATTAGTGCTGCTCTTTSAGGAAGAACAACTGTTATTTTTTCTTTCAACCTTACTACTACCTGTTGGACAGCATTTTCCTGGAAAGAACTTATGTCTTTGAAAACCATAACCATTTAACTTCAAAGCTGGAAGCAGCACCCATATCGAGCTTTTACTTAAAATCAGGTGAATATTGGGACTCAATCACATCCTCTTTGATTTCTCTGAAATGAGTTAAAGATTTAAATTCCTCCTTTCCCCTATCCTCTTCCTATTTCCTTTTCTTATAATTATGAACAAGCACTGTTTAGCCTATCAGTAAAACAAAATTTAGGGATATATACTCTCCAGTCTTTTCAATAATGAGGAGCTGGCCTATGTACAAACAGCAAGGTTTTCTCCTTTTTCGCTATCGCTTATCCAACTGTTAGTACAGACTGTTCTGCCCGTGCGTTTTCTGGTGCGTGGTCGGTAGCTGCCCCAATGTTTGACTAAATAATAGTGTAGTAATGTTGAGAAGTCCTCAGAAATAAACTGCGAGCATTTAGCTGAAACAAACTCACCAGGTAACCTGAAGGAAATGTGTTTTACAAATCCCTTCAGACTGCTTTGTCTACATCAGATTGTTGTCATGCGTATCACTTCTGGCCATGGAGAGCAATCATCAGCCACTACAAAATACATATCTTTTTGGTTTCTGCATTTAGCTTTTTCCAAGACTTTGTCACTCAATTCCATGGCTGACATGTTATAGTTTCTGACAAAGCTAGTAGTTATTTCTGGAGTCAGATGATTACTTTCCAGTTCTATGTCTTTATCTTAAGCTGATGGCCAAGGATATCTTCTTGAAATCATATTAATCTTTGTGCTAATGATATAATTTCATTACTACCTTTTCCCCATAGGAGACAGCTATTCTTTAAAGACAGCTTCAGTTTCCTGAATTAGAAAGGTCTGAATTGCTTTTTGGTTATTTAATGTGATCATCCCTAAAGTTCGTAATTATTTAGCAAATGGAATTTTGTTTCTGGAGTTGTTAGCTGTTCTGGGAAGGGCATCAAATAGGGACACAGCAATAATTTTCCCCTTAAATATTTTCCTGTGCATAAGTAGAACCAGGTCTGTACACATATATAATTACTTTTAAAATTAAATACAGCATCATTTATGTGTTCTGGCTACTATCAGCGGTGAAATGCTTATCTTTGTCCTCAATAGCTTCACCAATAGTTTATGATATGCAATGAAGATTATTTTTTTCCCCTGAAGAAGTACTAGAGAGATCTAATAAAACAAAAAAAATGTGTAAAGAATTTTTTTTTATTTCCTTCTACTGTTTTTTCTCAGCTGCTGGTACTGGAATCCACTTCATATTTTGGGGGTTTAAAATCAAACTGACTGATGATGATATGTATAATTGGAATGAATTTTCCATCATATAGCCAAAAATAGTACAAACACCAAGATATTTGGCAGTGATCATACACTCCCAAAAACCTTTTTATTTTTTTTTAATTGATTTATCTGTTTTATGACCACATGATGCCCCAAGTAAAGATTCTGACTATCAAAATAAAAAGAAAAATCTTTGCTATTTCTTAAAACTACATCCTTGTAACCTCTTTGGAAACGTAATGATTTTACAAATGTTTTTCAAAATTCTTCCTGATTTATTCAAAAAGCCATCTTAACTTATCCATTGTGGTATTTCAGATATTACTCTTTGGATCACAGTGGATTCAATGGCTATACCTTAGGGTCATTCTCACATCTAAAGAACCTCGTTGATTTATGGACGTGTTTTGATCTGTGCTTCAGTATGTCTTCCTGCTAAGCTTGGAAGGTGTCTGTTCTCTGTTAACTTGAACAGTGAGTTTTGTGGTTTAGGTATTTCATATTGACCTGTTGATGAGCAAAGTCTCATGGTGGCTTCTTCGTCCTCCCCAGATTCCTTTTTTTTTAATATATATCATAGGTGAAAATTCCCCCACATCTTTTGCAGAACAGTGTGAAGTAAATTGCTTTGCATTGCAGATGTTACAAAACTGCTACTAGATAGTGCTGCTGACCCCCAGAAACCTGCCTGGACAGCTGCCAGGCAAGAAACTGAGGAAAAAGAAAGTCCTTGTTACAAGCGATGCATTACTTGCTTTTAAGATATCATAACCYAAACTGAAGCAGTTTGAAAACTGCAGCATGTAGGAGGAAAGGTGGAGCAGGATCCATTGTCCATGGTAGACTACACAGCTCCTCTAACAAGATGGAAGAGATGGTTCTGCACAACATCCAGGAACCTACAAAGAGAGGGGAAGGTCCTGTTAAAAATGACAAGGAATAGCACAATGCTGGGATCTGTACCCACTTACTCACTAAACAGCACCAGCACCCAGACTCTCTGATAGTGATGTGCAAGAACTGTTCAGTCTTGCTCGCTGCAGTTTTGCTTTTTTGTCATAGGTGGCAAGTAAATTTAATGTCCTGAAGCTGCTGCTAGTTAATTGAGGATCTGGGTAGGATTCAGCCAGAGTAACTATTTACCCACACTGTGAAGACCTCCTTTCCCTTTAGAACTGAACTGAGTGGGCTGGATGTGCTCCCTCTGCTAACTGGCATGACAGGCACATTCAGGTGGTGCAAACACCGTCCACATTTAGATAGAGCTGGCACCAACAACTCCCACAGATTATGATATACCCTGCTGCTGAAGAAAGAAAGAAAGAAAGAAAGAAAGAAAGAAAGAAAGAAAGAAAGAAAGAAAGAAAGAAAGAAAGAAAGAAAGAAAGAAAGAAAGAAAGAAAGA
>JASVER010000025.1:10842620-10865559 GCA_030449065.1 Oceanodroma leucorhoa | reverse complement strand
GTTAAACAAGACTGGCCCCAAAACTGAGCCCTGGGGAACACCGCTCGTGACCGGCCGCCAACCGGATTTGACTCCATTCACCACAACTCTCTGGGCTTGGCCGTCCAGACAGTTTTTACCCAGTTTTTTATACTTAAATTTGTCATTATTATGCAAAAGTTTAAGTTCTAGCAGATGTTTTTATTATACTGCTGTATTTTGTTGAATCAGCTTCTAAGGACCAATTTATGAGAGATGTTAGTTGAACAGTCATTTCTGGTAACTACTGATAGTAGGATATCTCCTGTTGATAGTAGGAGATATTCAGTACCTTTCTAGGCCTGGTGTTTTCAATCTGTAGAAGCATTTTTAGAAGTAATAGTAATAGTAATAATATTAGTAATAGTAATAATAACGGTTATTTTAACTTTACATTTGCATTTTGATGCATGATGTTTAATACAATTCACGATGAGACTAAAAGGGAAACACTCCTAATTCAGATAGCTAATCCCAGAAGAATCGCTCCATACCAAGCGTGTCAACTTTTATCACATTTATGAAATCCATTGCTAATTCTGTGAGATTACATAAATTAAACTTTCCTTAATTGACCATTACAAAATAATCTCCCTAGGAATCTTTCGTCTAACAGAAGATTTAAAATTCCATTAATAGCAATGGCAGCACTGTAGCTAAAAGAAGGAAGGTTTGTCTGATATTTTGTCTAAAATAGTCGGGGTAATTGATGATGAGAGAGAGAGAGGGAGAGAGAGAGACAACACCCATTATCTCAGTGATTGATATAGGCCTTTTTCTAATTACATCAGCCCTTTCCAGTGGAGACAGGTCATGGTACTTATAGATCTGCAGCTACAGGTTTAAGAGTATTTGACAAATAACCATAATTTAAAATACAATTATTAAAAAAGATAAGATGGATGCTGTACAACTTTTTCTGCACGTGTAGGACAGCAAAGGAAGAATGGAAACTTTTCCACAGTTGTGAATGTGACAGSATTATATTTGGAGCTCTGTTTCACCAACATTACAAAGGGGGAGCTAGTATTTTAAAATTGAAAAGATTTCCCCAGAACTATGAGAGGCGAGTGCATGTGATCCAAATAGTAAGAATGTAAAGATAAAATGTATGTAACTCTTTATTACAGGTTGTTGTAAGGCACAGTTCCTAGGCATATGGGTTTATAGATACAGCTCCACAGAGTGAATGCAAAACTACAGCAAGCTAAATATTTCATYGAGGTCACCACGACTGACGTAATGAATGAAAAAATGTAACCTTGCAGGTTACAGGTGGAGACTGATATTCAGAAATGTTATGATCTCYTATATTTCAGATCTCTGTGTTCAGAATCTCTGAAATAAAGGATCTCTCAAAAACTTGGATATTAATGAAGTTAGTCACAAAACACTGTTTGGTTCCAATAAAAACAGTTCTTTTCCCTTGAATTCTTCATAACTATTATTTAAATAAAAAAGAAAACGCAGTTAAATGATTTTACAAGCTGATAAACACCCATAAGTCTCTTTCTAACCTATGAACAGTCCATGAAGTGAATATTAGATGACACAAATGAGAACATAGCCTGCAAGAGTAACATCTCCCACTACTGGCGTGTTCTTAGCTCTCAGCTGCAGTAGATTTTTCRGTTTAAGCCCCACTCTTCAAGTTAGTCTTGAATCAGTTTGGGGGAGGGCAGGAGTTTCCAGGGAACTAGTAATCATTCCCAATCAGAAAAGACTGAAATGGCTGGAGCTGCCCAACTTAAGGGAGAGAAGACTGGATGGAGACTATGTAAATGGACTCGAAATGTCTGTTGCTACAAAAGGCTGCTACAAAAGAAAGAAAAATCATGATTTCTGTGCCTATGGTGAATAAAAAAGGAAGCAGTGAGCTTAAATTGAAGAAAGAATGATTCAGGAATAGACATCGGGAAAGCTTTTAAGAAGAAGTATAAAATGCTGAAACAAATTCCCYGGGGATGTTGTGGAGTTCTCTTTAGACATCTTGAAGAAAAAGTTAGACAACATCTGTCAGGAATAGCACTTGTACAGTTCTTAYTGTCCTAGGGAACAAGGAGGAACTTGACAAACTATTGAGTTCCTTTCTTAGCCTTATTTTTACAACTAAAATAGGCAAACAAAATACTTCCTAGAATAAGATTATTTAAGTTTAAATTTCATAAGCTAAAATTCAAATTATTATGGTTATTATTTAAGTTCATTGACAAAAATTTTCAGAGTTTTTAATTAAATTTTCAGTTATGTTGTTCTTACAGACTATGTTTAAAGATGATAAAAACATCAAAAACAGTAGGTAAGAAAAGGTCATTTGCTTGCTGTGAATTTCCTGTTACAAATGAGTATGTTATCCTTAAATCTGAATGKTTTGGTTTTCAGGAGCAAACACCAATAGAAATGTTATTTAAAGCATATTATTTATTTTTTGTTTGCTTTGGGACAAAAAAAACCACAACAAATCTCTCTTCCCCTTAATCCCTTTTCCCATATTCTCTTGTTCTTAAACAACATGCGGTTAATTTTGGTTTTGTGTGTCTGTATATTTTTGTTGAGAAATTGAAAAATGTAAATGAAGATCCTGAAAACTTTTCCCGAAAAGTTTTATCTAAGAAGTATCTCCTCATGAAAGTATTGCCCAGTTCTGATAGTTATTATTCCCATATAAAGGACATTCAAACATTCTGGTGTGTTTTGCACATTGTAAAAGCTCTTCTAAAAATACACAGTTCAAAGTGACCAATTAAAGTAGAAGGAATAAACATATATTGGCCATGTTATGATTTTAGTTCATCAGTATATCTAAATGTGAATATGGTAGAGAGCTCAGGATGAATTTTATTGATTTGRCTTCCATATTAAGCTACAGTTTAAAAGTGGACTTTGCCCACTCTTAAGATCAATCCACTAGCTGAAACCTAGTGCCTTTTAAAGATAACTGGGGTATCCAAGGCTTGTGCAGGATGCTGGCAAAGGCTCATGGAAGACCATACCCTTCCGGTGTCACAGCTGAAGGCCAAAAAAGATACTCTAGGGTTCTTAAAATCTGAATTGCACCTGAATTTCTCAATCCTCGTTTAGGCAACTATGTTTCTTTCCAATTCTCTCTGTGCTACACACATCCACAACACAAAGCAGTCGCAGAATTTTGGTCTGCCTGATCTTTTTCTTGCATCACTGAACACATAGTGGAATATAAAACGAACTAACCATAGTTCACAGACTGATATTATACAGCTAATTTTTAAGCCACAGCTTGGCAGTGTCTTAATTTGAAGAT
Source organism: Oceanodroma leucorhoa (assembly GCA_030449065.1). Lineage (NCBI taxonomy): Eukaryota > Metazoa > Chordata > Aves > Procellariiformes > Oceanodroma > Oceanodroma leucorhoa. The sequence continues at coordinate 10,862,261 of JASVER010000025.1, read as the reverse complement.
ATGGACAGATCCTCATATCTCAAGGCTGAAATTGTTCCTTTTTGCAATTAATCTTCAGGAACAGGATGGACCTCAAATTCCACCACTTATTTTATATGAATGGTGAGATTAGATCAGCACAGACCAGAAAGAATACAAGTTGTTCCTCCTTGGTCGGAAAGGCAGGCAACAGAAGATAGAGAGCTTCCATAGAGAAATTGCCCACAAAACAACCTGCCCAATTCTGCTGTTGGCATATGTGATAATGAACTCCTCCCGCCGATTGCAATGGATCAAATGCAAACTTGCTGTTTAGGTCTAGGCTCTATTAGGTATTTTTAATCTGTTTAAACTTCCGAGTCTACACACAGAATGGTCACTAACACATTTTACTGTAGTCTTTTGAAGGCAACTATGAGCTATCTGAAGATCTAAATCGTAGTGAAGGGAAACCTTAGCAGTTGTTCGTGCACCCTCTTGCCTCTGTACTTGGGCTTTTCCSTTCTGAGAGAAAAAAAAGTGAATGGACAAACTGGAAGGACTTTAGGAAGAAAACAAGTAATTAAATCAGTACCATATATGGATATTTGTGGAATGGAACTAAAAAGAAAAATGAAATTTAAGTCACGGCCATAATAATTTGAATCTGCCTGCTTAAAATTAGAGGACCTATGACACACTCTATCACGCAAAAGAGCTGGATTTTTAAAAAGCACAGGTTTCCCATGATGCCCATTAACTTCATGGTATTTTTTTTTTTTTTAATGTAGGATTAAATGTTCATAAAGAGGATAAATGAAGATTAAGAAGTATTGGTAAGAGGATAGCCTAAAAGTATCATCTTACTAATGAGAAAGCAGAATTATTTAATTCAGGATGAAGTGCAGGGGGAAAAAAGATTAAAAAAAGTCTGTTCTGTTCATTCGTTGGTTTTCCAAAGAAAATTATGTAAACATCATTACTGAAGCATTTAAAGATGTCCAGGAAGAAAGATCTAAGCAGTGTACTTTCAAAAGAAAATGAAGTATTCTTCCCATATTTAACTCTCATCTTGATGTACATCTCACTAGGGTCAAATGATTACAAACATTAACTCWAATTTGAAAGAACGCATGTTAAAAGTAAAGAAGCAGAAGGACTCAAAGGAGCATGCTTTTTTTATTAGCCACTAGTATTCATACAATATGAATATTATTGAAATTCTGAAAAWCTGGACTTTCCAATTCATTCACATAATATTGCTTATGAACCATTTCTGGCCTGTCATGATTCAGAAGGATGATGTCCTAAACATGTATCAGAGCTTCCTAAGCAGGATCAGGGCTGACTCCCTTCACTCGCACGGAAGTATGGACTTGTGTGTGAAATTATAATGCTTGCAAATATGAGTTAGGCTTGTGGCATTCCTAGCATTTTAGTGTATCATTTTAACCCCTTTAAAAATCTTTCACATTCTATCTTCCTCTATTAGACATATGCCACACTTCATCCAGCTCCAAAGAGGATTATGAATATATAAATCAATCCAAAGAATGCTATCCCAAACACGGAGCTCTGAATTTTTTATTCTACCTCTATGTACTTTGTCACACTGGGATTCCTGGGCTGCAGTTCACTAGGAGGAAGTAATACGATTTCTCCCGGTTGCACTTAGTTGCAACTCATTCTTGGAAAAATAACCAACCTTGACCCAAGATTGACCCTGAAATAGCCGAGGGTAAAAAAAAAAAAAAAAAAAAAAAAAAGAGTGGTGGGATTAAGACTAAGCTAATACTGTCCAACTGACAATGCAGCACACACAAAATAAGAATTCAGACCAAGATTTTGTGTCAGCTGTGACACATCTATCATGTAAGTTGAGACATTCAAAGGATCTGAACGATACCCTTAACCTGGTTTATTTTTACCTATTTCAGTGTTCTTTGGAATACAATAGACATTTGAAAACAAATCTGCAGCTATATGCAGCATATTTCATTGCAGTTATTCAGAGCAATATTCATAAGAGGAGGTCTCAAGCGTTACCATCTACTCCATTTTTGTCACTGTGCTGCTCATGGTGCACTGACAGCAGAGTATGGTCCATATGTAAATATGAACACATCAGAGGGTGGTCCATATATAAATATGAAAAATAAGCTATCAAGCAGTAGCAGCTCAGACCCCTTTTTCTTTTTTGATGGCTAAAAAAATGTTTTGAATAACACCCCTGTGAATAAACACAGTGCACAAAATGGTCCACAGAATTTTAGTTCTATAACTGATAACTTAAAGATAAATATATTTTTAGGTGGTTAAGTGCTTTTTTGGATTGGGAATAAATAAAAAGAAAAAAAAAAAGAAATTATGATCTAGCTTGGAGTATCAACATAATAAAAGAAAAGGAAATTGAACTTAAGAGTCAGGGATCATGGACTCAGATTGTCCCAAGAGCTACCAACTATCACCATCACTTAGGGAACAGAATCATTCTTTGGTGTATCAAAACTATGATTTTCCTCTGGCCAGTCTGCTTTAAGAGAGGGATCAGTATGCAAAGCATTCTTGTTCTATTGTGTTCCCTGACAAAGAAAATCTCTGAAATCCTCTAGACTACCTGTCATTACTCCTATGCGCTTGCTTTGCTCTGATCAGTAACCTCTCATTATAGACAAGAGATCAGTTAGCTTTTAAAAATTATTTCTATTTAGTTCCTTTTAAAAAGAAGGGAGATCTGTTCTTGGTGACTGTGGGGTGAAGTAGAAGTCACATGTCCACATATTCATTCCCAAAATGCTTAGTATTTAAGGACTGAAATAAGTATTATTATTTAAGGGAAAAGAACACCTTCTTAGTAGAGGGTTTTAGGTGTGAATATTAAGCCCAGCTTCCAAAAAAAGTCTATTTGACTGCCTGAATAGAGATTTTGGTGTTAACTTTATCTTTAAAAGGTGCAAATTTTGCGCTCTCTACTTGAAATTGGATACTTCAAAGATTAGGTGATTGAACAAAGAAATCATTGGCAAAGGCAAAAAGAAAAAGAAAAGCTGGCTTTCAAACGAGTATGGAATATTGGCCTTTAATTAAAAAGTATCATGTTGGGGTCCCCATGCTGTTATTCATGCATATCTATATAAAACTGGGAAGACATTTAAGTGTATCAAGATGATTTGGAGCAGGGGGCTCTATTTATTTAGGATTACCTGCACTTAATTGGCAAACAAATTATCCTCTGAAAATAAATCACTAGAAACATTTTATATTAAACTGTATTGCTTTCTCACTTGAAACTTTTAAATAAAACAGAAAACTAGAACCTTACGACACTGCATGAGACAATTTACTTTTCAAATCGATAACTTCTGTATAAATCACTGTCTGATTTTTATGTATCTTATTAGTGTTCCAAAATTCAAAAGTTTGAATACCTAGAAAGATCACTCAATAATTTTTCTTCTTTTTACATCAGAATAAATATGTTGCTCTTTGAAATCCATTGTATAACCAAAACAGAAAATATCAGGAACGCAGCTTGGCAAGATGGTGCTACTTGTCCTCATTTCTCTCTTTKAAATGACTATCATGTGAAAGACAGGAATGACAACACAGAATAAAGAACTTCTCTTTTATTTACTGAATAGACACAACAGTGTAACTTCAAAAGCATCATTGAAAAGGCTAAAATATTCATTGCCAAGAGGACTTGAATACAGATTCTGATCTTATTTTTGCCAGAGTAACTAGGTGTAAATCCAGCAGCTTCAGTGGAGAGTAAGTTATATCAGAATGTGGCCCCCAATTCTGCATCAAAGTCATCTATCATTGACATACAAACCAGCTGTAGAGATTTCTTAATAGCCTCTCTCGAGCTCATTTTCAAGAAAAACAGTTTCAATAGAAGCTGTTTTTTAATACTTGAAACAAACTTTCATTCTGAGGTAAAAAGCATATGATAAAATATTCACAACCAAAAGTGTATCTTTGTGTACAGTTGGTGACTAGTTAAATAGGAACATACAAATGTATATGTGTGTATATATATCTCCTTTAATCATCATTATAAATGCTCAGACTTTCTTAACAGAGGATTGAAACCAAAACAGTCAATGAGATTCACGCCAAATATCATGTCAAATCTGGCTTCTGTCTAGAGAAGTCCACCAAATTTCAAGCAAGTGGAATTGAACAAGATCCAGAAGTATAAGCTGTCAAAACACATTGATCCACTCTCCTCTGAAGAAGCCAGTATCTTTTTCATACCTCTATGACTTGTTTAAAACTGTTTACGTTTTCCAGTACTCCCTTTCAAGTCTCTAGTTCTGATAATCCAGAGGGTGGAAACATTTTCAAGAGCTTTCTGTGCTCCCAGATTTCCATTTTCCCACTCATCCATCATCTTTTTAATTAAAAAAACTCAGAGAAGCTTAAAGGAACCTCTAGTTCCAGTCATAAAAGTTTAGTCCAGGAAAAAAAATAACCCTCTTCAAAATACTTATTGCATGAATAAGAGGAGGCAATGGTTTTTCAGCTCTGCAAGAATATTCAACCTATTCCCCGTGCAGGACACAGCCGGTYCCAGCCAGTCCCGGCCGGCTCCAGMGGCCCCACCGCAGGACACAGCTGAGCCCCTCAGCCAAGCCGGGGGCGCCGGGGGGAAACAGGTTTCCGAAAGGGCAAAAGGCGGCACAGGCCGAGGAGGAGGAAGCCCAGGAGGGAGCAGCAGCAGAGGGACCCCGAGGGCGGAGGAGGAGGAGGGCAGGAGGTGCTGCAGGCCCGGAGCAGGGATCCCCTGCAGCCCTGGAGAGACCCCGCKGGAGCAGAGACCCACCCTGCAGCCCGGGGAGGGCCCCACGCCGCAGCAGGGGGATATTTCCTGCAGGAGCTGCGGCCGTGGAGAGCCCGGGCGGGAGCAGGTTGTACCTGAAGGACTGCAGCCCGGGGAAGGGCCCGCGCTGGAGCGGGGAGACGTGTGAGGAGGGGGGAGSGGCCGAGAGGGGCTGTGGTGGACCCACCGCAACTCCCATCCCAAGTTTTCTAGATTTTCCTGGTTTCTTTTGAATTCATGTATATTTAAGTGAGGGAAAATGAGAGTCGTTTATGCAGTAATACAGAGAGGCTTATTCATAGATGCTCTCCAGTACTGCTGTTTAGCAGCTGACACAGATGCATGCCTTGCTAAGGGGGACAGTTCACTTTCATGGAAGCAATTAGTCATATTCCGTGACCCTAATTACACCTAGAATCGTGATCATATTCATGCAATATTCAGATTAGACAAAAGATATGAGACCTGATTCTCTGCTAAGTTACTCTGCTTTAGGTCCAGTAAATGTCTTCTAATTAACACTTGTCTCAGTGAAAGGAAAATGAAGTCCATACTTATGCATCTACCTAGATTAGTTTAGATTTGCTTAGATTAGGGGAAATTGTCTAATACATATGTAAAAGCTATGAGTAGCGGGCCATAGTAATACTAACATATTACTGCTAATAAATCCTYTTCTATGCTTAAACAAATTAAACTCTCATCAGCTGGTACATAATAGTTCCATTGTCATTGACTTAAAAATAAAATGACCTGATAGCAAAGAGACACTTTTACTATTGTCATTACCTGCTATTGAAAAATGTGAATTACTTGCAGGCAGTAGAGGGTTCCATTTGCAATTAAATTAGCACTAGTGGACATTTCACCCACATCCAGGGAGATCACTGGAGAGGGGAAAAAGACAGATTCTAATTTATCACAAGCTACTGGTTCTTTGTGAAAGAGACAGGTTTAAGCTATTCTTGCCCATTTTCTGAAACCCACAGGAGCTTGAAAATTATCTGATCATCTAACTGAATGATTTATAACTCCCTTTTGGCCCCACGCAAGAATTTGCCCCCAACAATTAATCTTCCTGGATATAATTGGAGTTAAAATTAAAACTACATTACTCCTCAATTCATCGGGATGAACTTGGCATGGACTTTTGTAACGGCTTCAGGTAACACACCCATTAACAATGGCACATGATACCGTGTTTGGCTGGCCAAAAATGAAAATGAGGGAGGTAAAATTAACACAAATAACAACCTTTTATCAAGACATCAATACCTTCCAGCTGGTATTGAGCAGAAGCTGCTCAGTTCTATGGTAGCAAATTGCTGCAGTAGCAATTACCTGATATTGGTAAATGAAGCTATTCTTAAGCCCCAGTGGTATAAAACACAGTGCAATTCAAAAAAAGTCGCTAGCAAAAGTAAATTTCTGCTCCCCTTTCAAACCTAAGAAAGAATCAATGTCCCTAGTAAGACTTAGAATGGGTTAGCAGAGAGCACCAGACCTGTTCACAGGCCACAGGAGACCCTTTTGGGTGCAGAACAAAAAAGCTTTTTTTGGCCAATGGCCTGACTGCACATTTTCAGAGAATAAGCACAAAGTGTAAGTCTTTTCATGAAAGCCATCAGACCCCTCAGGTGCTTTGCAAACAAGATTTCACAGCAAAAAGCACAAACCAGCGTAGCAGCGTTAACACTTAAAACAGTCTCCTCAAAAGGGGGACTGCTTTTCTTCCCACGGCAGTGTCCTGTGAGGAAACCCACCCCAAAGTTTCATTGATAAATTTTACTGCTTAGCTTGCTGAGTTTCATTTGCCTCTTTTTCTTCATTTCCTCTGTGGGGTTTCTCAGTCAAGATGAACAGTCAAGGCACCGCAGACAAAATCTGCTTGCCAAAATGTGGGCATTCAGAGCCATTTCAGACGCCATGAAACATCCTTCCTGACCCGTGGCTGCAGCTCCAGAAGGATACAGAAATCTCAGAGATCTGTTATCACAGCCAGTGGTTTCAGGGAGATGTTTTGGATACTCTGGCATAAATTAGACTACAGACTGGGACTGAAGTTTCTAATGTTCAAATTTCAAGCAATTTCAGTCAAAAAAATTATGACAGAATATTAGCTAGCAGAGAAAAACATTAAACTGGCTTTCTGGAGGAATGGTATTTCCCAGATACACAAGCGTATTAGCATTTACTCTGAAACCTTACTTGCCTCATTTTACTCCCTAGTGAAATGGGGTTAAACGTCCCTGTATTCTGCAGGATAAATTCCTTAACATCAGTGAGCTCCAGGGATATATGAGAACCAGAGGTGTATATAGATTCAGCTTTCTTCATTCAGACTGGTCCATAATGGTTTGTTATAGGAAGGTTGTACTACCGCATTCAATGCCAGCTCTTACATCTGTGTAGCACGATGCAACATGGGGCAGAACTACTAGCTTCAGCTCTGGAAGCTGCAGAGCTATTCCCTCTGTGCAGCATCCAATGTTATCAGAAGGGATTTCTGTAGAAAACATAGGTGTTTCTGCCCAGCGCTGCACTGTGTGTTGTAGACTTATGCTGAAAGCTCCATATGCCACCACTCAGAAGTAAAGCAGAGTGTTCATTTGCAGCACTAGCATCATTACCATGTGGTAGATAACACACTTTTTTTTTTTTTATTCCATTTCTACTGCTTCCATTTTTTGGATTTGAGTTTTGTTGATCTTCCCTCCCTTCCCCCCGCCCCTTACTGTGCATATTCAGAAACCCCCCTGTGTTTCAGATGTGCCGTAATCTCTTTTTTCTTCGGTCATGCATTTTAGGTACAGAATGACATCCAGGAGGAATAGACAGCTAAATGAACCTGCTGTTGACWTTACATCTTCTGCTTCATGCCAAGAGAACACGAACTCATGCTGTATAGTTTGAGCTACATCTCAGTCCTGAAGAATAGAATCTCCACATGTAAGAGTACCAGGGATGAAGGACTTCAGCTTTACCATAAAGTTTCACATCAGTTTTGGTCAACCTTCATGCAGTTCAATTATCATCAGTGAGCACTGTGTTTTCTAGAAGCATGAGAGGATTACAGGCCCATAACAACAGGAGCAGGACCCAACTTGGAAAATAAATAAGGACAATATTAACCAAAAGCCTCTCTGAGACTGGGACTCATAACTCTGCTGTATGAACACTAAAGGCTAATCCTTAATATACAGAGGTATCCTTATGAATATTTTCTTACTAGTAACTGTCCACTCTCTCTGTGGACAATAGTTCTGTCTCACAGAAACTATCACCATTAAGAACATCTCTCCTTCTATGCTATCCATCATAAAAGACATTGAAAACTAAATGGGAGTAAGGTTGTTCTTCTACCCAAAGAAATACATTGCTGCCAGAGAGATGAAAGGCAGTAGCAGCAGAAGCTTTTGTGGTTTTGCTGTGTATAATAATATGTACATTATCAAGAAATAGGACAGTCTGTAGCATTGTCAGTAGAACATTCATAAAACAGTCATAAACATGAAATAATTACTTCTGCATCACAGGACTCAGACACTCAGACCAAGCTCCCTTTCCGTTGATTCAAGTGCTGCACGTGTCTGTAATAAGAAGGAACCCCAAAGAGGTAACAGCTTAAGAAGCCAAGAAAGTAAAATACAGCATTATTCCTGCTTTCTTTTAAGAGTGGGGAATTCTAAGAAAGCAAGTTTTAAGAGTCAACCCTGCAAAACAGATTTGGGCAAACCGTGTCCAGATCAGTATATAAGTTATTTGTTAAAGGTCACACATGAAACTTCAGGCAGACTTAGTAAGGGAGCTCAGCTCTGTCAAGGGTGGTATTTGGGCCCTAAAAGAGCATTGGAGCATTTTGGTTCCCTTTGTCATACTTTCTGCCTGTTGTCATCTAGGAAGAAAAATGGAGCAGGTTGCCTTTACTGAGTCAGTTTTCTGGAGAGGGCAGTACTAGAAATGTCCATCAGAGGTCAGAAGATAATCCTTGATGCTCCAACACGCCTGAAGAAAGGTGATCCTTGTCAAATCCTGAATAGATTTCAAATTGGAAAAGCTCCTGAGGTAAATAAGATGTACCTTTGCTGAGAAGAGGAAATGAACTGAGGAAGAATCTACCTAAACATGTTGCGATTTGGGTGTTTTCCCCCTTTTACTGCTCTAACAATGAAGGATTATAGTAAAGCTTTGCCAAATAATGAAGACATATGACATAAGGGAATGAAAACTGCTCAAATTGTCAACACATTTTGTTTTGCTGCTTACTATAAATCTTTTCTTTGCAGATGCAGATGTTATTCATTATGTTGTAGATAAATTCAGAAATGTGGTTTACACTGCTTTAACATTGTACTTAATTGGTTTTAAATCTAATGCACTGCAATAAACCTTAAGTGCTACTTTGCTGTGAAATTTAAAAGTGAGCAGTACTGTAATTTTGCTTTGGTAGGATTTCTCCGGAAGCAAATATGCTTCATTTCAACAGCCTCTCACTGGGAATAAAACAACAAAAAATCCCCTTAAAATGTAGTTTTCTTAAATGACCTCAATTTCTAAAAGCTCACATYTGAGGACTGCATTATTTGTGGGGTTTAGGTCTGTGAGACAGATACAATAGCAAATCTGGAATCATGGCATTTAGCATTTAGCTCCTAATAATGCAAAAAAGCATCAGACTATCAGCAAGTGACAGCTGGTGCGCCAGAGTGACGGGTGTCTTAGAAGCACAAAGGAAAGCAACACAAAATAATACTGACGTTTTGCAGACCTGAACAACATACCCATATCTTCTGCTGCCTACACCTGGACTGTAACCACAAGACTAGTCTTGTCCTTAATAATATATAGTCTCTCACTGAGATCCAAGATATTTTGCCAGATTGGATTTTTGTGGTTTTGTCCCTTCTGACTCCTACGCATAGAATAAACTCCATACCCTTGAATTCTTAAGGGAATTTATTTTCGAGAATAACTATTTTTCAGAGAACAACTGTCCTGAAGGTGTGGCATATAGCTACCAAACTTACTAATATGGCAGCCCAACTACTACTCTGCATTTGTCTTCCTGAACTTCTCCTTTCCTCCTTTTCATTCATTTCCACATGAATCACAGCCCAGATGTCATGGAGTTTGATCTGTTGGCTTCCTAAATGAACCTCTGTGCATAACCTACCTCCTAAACAAAAATTATAACATCCTTTCTTTCATAATAATATTTTTAACAAATATATTGGCTCTTCTATTTTCAAATTATTTTTGATTGAAATCTCAGTCTTCAAAAATCTTTAGCCAAATTCAAATAGAACCTATCTTTTTATACAAATGTCTGTATTTTTGTCTTTATAAGCTGTTTCTGACATAGTTAATTTTTTTTTTTTCAAAAATACATATAGATATATTTGATCACAATGTCCTAAATAACTTTTGACTGGTAACCACCAAGTTACCATCTTATTCTCAGAGTGAGGTATCTGATCTTTATAATCTTTATGTATGACTTTCTATTCCATTACTCAATATTTCCATGTAAGTTATAAAACATCTCAAAATAAGACTAGGAGATGAAGGGGGAAATAAAAGCTCATTTATTCAAAACATTAAAGAAAAAAGTAAGGCAAGTGACATCTTCTCTTTGAAGACATTTATAAGAATTTTACTCAGGAATTAAGGTAAGAAAAGCACAGAGTAGAAATTGGACTTGTCTGTAGTTCATGGCACTAGAGCTTTGGCCAACCACGTGAATGCCAGTCCCACATACAGTTTCAAGGTGACTGTTCACCGAAATACCTACATTGAAAAAGATTGCAATTACTATTGAAAACATAATGGATGACTTGAAGTCAGACTAGCTGAGTTTTATCATAAGTATTTATAAGTAGTTTTATCTCATCTTTAGTAGTTATAAGTATTTTTATCTCACCTTTATCTTATAAGTATTTTTATCTCACATACTTATTTAGATGTCTACCAGAAACACACCAGCAATTTGGAGATTGTTGTCCACACTCAGACAACGTTTTTGCAGCAGTCAGTTATGGACAGAAGCTGCTTTTAATTCAAGGTTAACCAGGGAGCTCCTGGAGTGAGTTGGTTTCTCAAGACAGAGGACATTTTTCTTTCCTGTTCTCTCTTTCCTGAGATTACCAGGTAACAGTATGACCTGTCACATTTAATTTCTAATTTTAATTTTCACATTTTGTTGGTTGGTTGTTTTTCTGGTTTAGTTTCATTTTTTTTAGGGATATGTCATGATACAGTGTAGGAGACAGATGGCAACTTGAAAATGGCTTTTTGTTATAGTGACATAATGAAAGAGTGGAACAATTACCAATTTAAAAAGTGCCTCGGACATATTAGTATTCCTGTTTACATGCTATCTTACATAGGGAATGCAGGATATCCTGTGACTTGCAAGAAAAGCTTATCTGTTATTCTTCAGTAAGTTTTCTGGCATCTTACAAAGCTTCAGGGGGAAAAAAAAAAGTCAAGTAAAGCCTCCTAGCAGCACACTGTTTGCTTTCAGTAATGCCAGCTCTGCAATATGAACCAGCTTTTCTCAGCTTAATTTTTCTCAGTAGCACATAAAAATATCTGGATAGTCCCAGGCGCAAGCTGTACACATCCCAGTCTTTTCACCTCATCCTCAAATCTGATCTTACTTGCCAGCTTGCTCATCTCCATTTTCTTCAATCTACATCACTGTATTATACTGTTCGTATCTGCTTCCCTCACTTTCCAACATCATTCCTAGCTGCAGCTATCAAAACACAGAGGGACAAAGTTGTATTCAGCAGCAGCCCAGTTCATCACACTTATTAGAAGCAATGATTATTCAAGAACAGGGAAAACACAGTTTAAACATTTCAGTTCATGACTGTGAATTAATGAGCAACACCTAATGAAGAGTGATCAGCTATTGACCTCAGTTGAACATAGATTATTGATCATTATAGGCCTTTTGTGAATCTGCATTTTTTACATGATATCCCACAAAACAGGTATAAAAATTTTGAGCTGTTTTGCAAAAGTTTCACTTTTTCCTTCAGTGAAAATATCTAGTGTCCTTGGATTTGGTAAGGGATTTCTAATGTTACTTTGCAAAATAATCCTAAGGGAATATTGACATTAGCAGTTCATTTATACAAGATTAGAGTACTTTAAGTAAAGGCACAAACCAGGGTGTGTACCAGTTTCAGCCGTGGGATTTTTCCATATGTTCCAYAGACATCCATGTCTATGCAACATATCTCTATGCCTTTCATCTCTGCAAATTTTTCCGTGCCATCTCTAAGTCAGCTGGGAAATACCTGAGAGAAGAGACAATTTACCCTTGATCTACCCTCAGGACAATCTCCAAAAAGTCATGTTTCTTTTGCAATGGCAGCCCAATTTTCTTAATCCCCAGAGAAAATACTGCGGGTGGTACCTCTTGGGCAACATGCACTAGAGATGTTAACTTATTAAGACTAATTAGGGTACTTCACATCTCTGTGAGCTACAGTTCTTGTTTGTCACATCTTCAGCAGATGTTGCTGCATTGGTTATATTCAGCACAACAGTAGGAACACAATATTTTTTTTTTTAACGAAAGCTGATATTTAAGGCAACATTATTAAATTGTGTTAGGAGCTGGAATTTTCCATATGATATGATAAAGTCTTTTAGTCTTATCATAACATGAATGTATATATGATTTGCTGGCTTACATTAAGCCACTATTCTTTAGTGCTTGCTTGGTATCATGGAAGAGATTCACAGGATGGTGTTTGAGTTTGATTATTTTCCCCCTTTTCTTTTTTTCTCTGTAATATCAGTGTAACACCAAATGGGATATATAAGACTAGTCAGCCACAGTGCTATAGGGCCTACTTAGGGAAATATATACCTGAGCATGGTCTGAATTTTAGGGTATCCTTGAGGTTCCCCTCTCCTTCAACACAATGGATTCCCTCTAAAATTAGTCTCAAATGGAGTCCTGTGGGAAGCCAGTGTGTGTGTGTCCAGAGAATATACCCTCAAGCCCATCAAAATTTCTCATAGAATGTCTTGAACATAACCCATATTTTGGAGACCCATTACTGCAAACAAAGAACATATAGTCAAACCAAATCTTCCAGACCTCTGAATGATTATACCTCAAATATATAGAATTCTAAGAAATAGGTATCAAAATGTGTTTTTATTCCAGGGAGAACTCACACTAAGGTCAAAATTCCAGCTTTCCTAATGCCAATAGGAATTTTGCCATTAGCTTCAATGGAATCAGCATTTAAAGCTCGGACTTTAGGTTAAAGTTTTCCTCAGCTCTTAGTAGTTCTGAAATGCTGTGGTCTGCATTTTCTGTTCTTCAGGTCCATTAGGACCATCTGTGACAAACGTGCTGAGTCCTCAATAAAGTGTGTTTTAAAAAAAAAGCATATTGTAGAACTGATCATTTACAATGATCGAAGATTTTGGAAACTGGACACTTTCTAGCCAAGCTTTACAGCTTTGTGATGTATACTCATTTTGTGGAGGTGACCTGATCTTATTCAGGTTTTTAGAAGATCTTGCAATGATTTGAAATGCATGTATATACATTTAATGGAATATGTTATATACTGTATTCCAGCCACAGTAACTCATGTTAATATGCAATATACTTAATAGTTCTTGATATAGAATGGAAATAGCTTACTAGCATTTTCTTACAAAATCATTAAAATGTGCTATGTTGGTTGATCACATTGGCACTTTGATATGTTCCTTTTACTTGTTTCTACAGTATAACGTTTATCACTTTCACTGCTATTCTTACAAAATAATATCTTAGCAAGGCCTCTACACCTTTCTGCCAACAAGTACTTTAAAGATGGCACAGGTACAGTCTGATAGATGTAAAGAAGATATTTGCAGAGGATAATGCAAATTTTTCAAACTCCAAGATATCTAATTGTTAAAGACTTTGGTAAAAACAAAGAAAATAATATACATGACTAAAAATGGATGGTTATTTTTTCTAACAGAAAATACCATAGGGCAAATAATCATTATCATTTCAGATTTGAGTGAAAGGAAGACAGTTTTTAAAGAAAGACAGGTTCTAGTGTGTAAAAAGAGAAAAAATATTTGGAGAATCTGAGTTTCAACTGCATTTTCCTTCTCTCGAAGACTTTAATGAACCTGGGGCAGCCAGTCAATGGAAACTCAGTGCAAAACCTATCATCTCACTCATTTTTGCATCAGCCTGTAAGTTCTGCTGGGGCTAAGCCAAACACCTAGCTATTAGTAAAATGACAGCTTCCCTCATGAGTTTCCAGAATTGATTGTGGCCTCAAACTTTCTTCTGCTACAGACCTGGTCAGCAGTGAGAACAAAAGCATGATGATGCCCAAAGCATAATTTATTGTCTGGTTATTCTTGCCAAAAAATAGAGCAGAAAGAAGTTTTGAACTTTCCTTAAGATATGGAATGAAAAAACTCCCATGATGATAAATGAGATCACTGCTGTGCTAGTCAGCCTTCTTTTCTTTTTCTTTCTCTTTTGGATCATATCCTGGAAGTGTAAGAAACTCCTTCAAATGTTCAATAGCTATTTATGATTTTAAGCTGCTATATACCCAGCCTGGAGCAAAAGTCATACTCCTAGATTATAGTAACAGCTAAATAATCAACTAATGGTGGAGTGCAACTCACACAGCATATTGCTTTAGTTTTTGAGCAGTCACAATAAAATCAATGAACTTACTAAATTACAATTCAGTGTAATGGCATATGGCCCATAGTGTCTTGGAAAAGTTAATCAACATAATCAAAATTTCTCTCTCAGCAGCAGTATCATTTGTCACATGATAGAAAATTTATGAGGTCTGTGCAATTACAGATGAGCACCTTAAACTATTTTTAACAGCAGACATAATTTTTATCAATCCCCCAAATCCCTGCTCTCTATTCCAAAAAGCTCTTTGTTAAAAAAAAGTGTAAAAATTTGGATTTCTAGCAATATGTAACTGGACCAGGCATTAAAACCTATTTCTTATAATGTGCCCAATTTTATCTTTCACAATTTTTTGTTTTGAACGTGTATAATTACAATGGCTAATATAGCACTCACACTAATTTATACCATAAACACAGATGATCTGTCACAGAGCAATCTTTGCATAACATTTCTTAGAGAAAATCCTAAGCTATTAAAAAAAGTGTGAATTACATATGCTTGCTTGCTTAAAATAGATCGTATAAAAATTAATGTGCTTTAGCTAGTAGAGTGGAAAGTTACTGTTTATTATTTAAAATGCAATCCTGGTTAAAGACAGCCTCTAGAAAGTATGTGGAAGAGGAACTGTTGTCAGGTTTGCTAATCAGGAGCTTAACTGTGTTGTCTGAAAAACAGATATTAGAGAAAATGAGCACAGTGTATCTATAAATGTGTGGACACCTTTTATATATGTGTCTATATTTATGCACATAACTCATGTTCATATAATGCCTTTCTGTCTCCCTCTGGTAACTACATCACAAAGTTACTAATAAATAACCTAAATTTCTTTGTTACAGTATAAATACTCTGTCTTTTACATATAGAAGATGTGTCCAGTTTCCACACTCAGCGACCCCTTGCTTTTGGGCTTTTGCAGCTGCAGCACTCCACTCTCACCCTCACATCTCAGAGACTCTGGCTGCCCTGTGTTAACACCTGCCTGACTGCTCTGGTTTGCTAGCTGGATCTTTGCTACTCATGCACAATAAGAGTCCTGTCCACCTGTATGTGAATTCCTGCAGAAATGGGACATAAACCTATGATGACACCTGTCTGCCTTCTTTAGGGCACTGTAAATACAAGTGATTTTCTTTTTATCTTCTGAAAGACATCAATCTTTAATCAAGCAATAATTCACAGAGGTGCATACCGAAGCCTCCACTCAAACTCTGCTCAGTAAGTGTCCTATATCTATCCTTTACCCATACCTTATCAAGTTACTGCTGAAGTTCACGGAAAGGATTCTATTAATCTTGTGTTTGATCCATGTATTTTGTCTTTCACTAGGAAACTGCAAAGAAAAAGGGAAATGAATACTTTCAAGGAAAGGAACACCCTCTGTAAAGAACAGGTCATCACAGACTGTCAGATTGAACAGCATTTAGGCACCAAAACTCATACTGCAGAGTCAGTTTTCTTTACTCACAACACTAACAGGGAATTATGTGCCTGTGTAGGAAAGTAGATGCCTAGACACATTCAAGAGTCAGTGGAATTCAACTGACATTTGAAGGAAATGGGACTGAGAATTAAAAATAAATAACGAGCTATGCCCTCAGAACACCACACTCCTCCTTTTTTTGACCACGGGGTTTGTGTTTTGGGCTCCTGCCTGTTGACCAAAGAGTATTCTTTCTCATATCTGGAAGTCTGATGTATAAATTACTAAAATGGGATTCGAGTGACTAAATGTGGGCACCTACAGTGTAGTTGTCTGCAAGTCCCTCTTGACTTCCTTTGTACTCAGAGGAGAGCTGGTCAATAAAGACAATGTTTTTTGTGGTATAAGTCATCCTATCTTAAAGTAAATACTAATAATTGGTCAGAGGAATCACACCCCTAACTCACAGAGTACCAGGATTAGGATTGCCCAGGTACAGACATGGATGTTCAGAATGTCCCTCCTCGTTTCCAGCTGCCACTCCAGAAGATCCTGTATCATATGTGCCAAAACAAACATTTCGGGCACCCTAGGGAACCCCCCAGGTGACACCAGGTGTGGCCTTTGCCAGCCCTGTCACTGGTATTCCAAGTACTTCAAGGCACTAGACAAGTGCTTTTTAGCAACTGAATCAAGTCCTAAAATGCAATTTATTTCACCTGACTTTAAGCATGTACAAGCAGGTGTCCAAATCCCAACTGGTTGTCTAGACTCCCATAATAGTCAACAGAGAGCCTGACTTTCCCTGACACACTTTGATAGTGGCCAGGAAGGAATGTTCATGTAAATAAGCAACAGGAACTGAACTGAAGAGGAAAGCAATACTATAGTTCATGATATTTCACAAATGTAGTATCAAATMAAAATAAATTATTAAAATATTTGCTTGTACTTAGCATCTGAGAAGACTGTGATTGAACTGGGCATGAAATTGTGTACATTTAAAATTCATGCAATGTCATCAAGGCACTGAAGACAGAGAGGTCAAGGGGCAACCATTTTTGTGTATTACATTATTTAACTCACACTTTACACCACGTGAAACAGTTTTCCCTTCCCCTTGCTGGAAGCTGCAGAGGCCATTTTAATGGTGAAAGGACAGGAACCAAAGGCATAAAAGCCCGTTTGCTAGGGCTACCTGATACATGCCGTGTTAATGCAACAGGGAAGCCACAGCAGCACTGTAGAACAGCTCTCCTCCCCCAAATTTCATTCATCCCTGAAGCATACATAAGCAAAATGGAGAATGACAGTGTGTTGGAAAGCTTGCCACCAGAAACAAAGACAGTTTACTCAGGAATGTACTTAGAAAAGATAAGTTAAATTCCCAGGGGAGGGGAGAACTAATTTAAGGTATGCAAATGTTAGGTGAGTCTATTGCTGAAGTACAAGCATATGATGATTTAGATTGAACTGACTAGCACTTGGGATATACTAATCTCCCTCTTCATTGATAACAAGCTTACAATAAATGTCTGATTTTTAGATGATGGAAGTTTTATGGGCATCTTCTGCCATAAGTCACAAAAGACTGGTTTATCCTGCAGTCAAAAGCTATGTAAACATAGTTTTCTTGGTAGCAATATTCAAGACATGTATAGACACATGGCAATCTACATCGCTTGGTCCAACAACCATGCTTTACTTGCTGATTCCAATATTATAGAAATATAGCCTTGGATGCTTTAGGTTGGATGTACCCATGTGTCAAAAACACCTTGCTGTTACGTGATGAGGAACTCACTGGACAACTCTCTGTACATTCTTGAAGATCTCCAAGCACCAAGGGTTCTGCATCTGAAGTTGTTAAAGGCTCTGCTGCTCAGATGTTGCAGTAATGATGCACAACAGTGCAGCAGTTATTAACCCTCCGAACACTGTCAAACACATTATTATTACCCTTTGTCTTTTTTGCAGTGTCACTAGCTGGAAGAGAATGCAAAGGCTTGAAAGGGATTAAGGGGTCACTTCCTCTACAGTTTACCTAACAGTGGAAGACTATTCTTGATCTAGGATATGACAAGAAGAAAGTCTTAAGCCACTTTAGACAAACAAAAAGAATATCCTGCACTCTTCAAAGACTGATTTAAAACATTTTTTAAATTAAAGAAAATTTCATATGGAATGACACATATATTTCAGGTTTCACACCCAGGCAATTTGAAACAGCCATGGTATTAAACCCAAAAACTGCAGTTCATAATGGAATTTCTGACATGCAGCATTTCTTTGAATGGTTTGAGGGACACTAACATAATAAAGGTAGGATCCCTGTCATTTTGAATACTCCTTCCAAATTTCTTATATCCGGGATTCAGTTCAGGTGGCCTATCTACATTTCCCAAACCATTGTAAGGATTAACGATGCCAAAAAAGTTGTGAGCAAGCTCTTCAACTGCTATAAATCAGAACTGCTTCACTGGATAAATTGTTTTAATGGCACTATGCTAATTTATATTAGGCAAAGATTTGTTCCTAGGGTAGTATCGGCAGTTTCTGTTTGGCATGATCTGATCTTTTCATGACTAGGTTAGATTGGTCAACCTGGTTCTAGATACCTATGTGTGGGTAACTGAACTTAGCACTGCTGATTTGTGTGGAGCTTTGATAACCACTTATCTATCTGTAAAATAAAATTCATGTGATAAGTCTTCATTTATGTGTCCTACTTTGTGCACAACAATTCAGGAAGGTTGTGGGACTGTTGGACAGTTATCAGAGGTGAGCAACAAGAATAATCAGAGAACTTAAGAACATGAACTGTGAGGAGAGATTGAAGAAATCATGACTGCTTAGTTTAGAAGAACGAAGACTGACACTAGACACAAACACACCGGGAATATAAGAGGTAATATAAAGGATATAACTCTCGGCCCTATCTGCTCTGGTTAGGAGGACAAACGTTGGACATGAGAAAACTGGTGAAGGGTGGAGATGGTGAAGCACTAGAATACTCTTGTGTAATCATCATTGTTAGAGATCTTTAAGGGTAGGCTGGACGAAAATGGGTCAGGAACGGCATGAGAATATGGGATCTTGTCTTTCTTTATGTGTTGTGGTTTTTTTATTTCTGTGCTGCAAACTCCTTCTCTTACTTTTTCAATTTTCCTTGGCAGTTTTAAAAACTGTTTTCCTTTCCAGAGCTTGCAGTACAGCTGCTATCTTTTCAGGGACACATGGACTCCCTCTAGAAACTAACAACCAGCCAAAGAGTGACTGCAACATTTCAAACCATCTGACCCACCTTTCCTGAAGTGCCAGCATCTGAAACTTTTCCCTAAATAAGTGCTTTCTTGTCTGCTGTATTGGCTGCCTGTAGAGGCACGGTGTATTTTGTTTCCTCATTGACCTGACATGCACTGCATGCTGAGTAATATATGGGCTGTGACCCAACCAGGTGTTTTCCATTATTATAGAAGTCACTGAGAAATGGTTTGCTCCTTTCAGTCTGATTTGCCTTAACACAACTATTGGGTTTATGCAGTGGATATTTAGTCTCTGTATCAAATAGAATAAAAAGCAGTATATGACATTCACAGTGTATGTGTCATCACCTCCCTTCTTAGCCATCAAGGAAGAAAAGAAAAGAAAAGAAAGAAAAGAAAAGAAAAGAAAAGAAAAGAAAAGAAAAGAAAAGAAAAGAAAAGAAAAGAAAAGAAAAGAAAAGAAAAGAAA
>JASVER010000025.1:10777982-10842160 GCA_030449065.1 Oceanodroma leucorhoa | reverse complement strand
AAAGAAAAGAAAAGAAAAGAAAAGAAAAGAAAAGAAAAGAAAAGAAAAGAAAAGAAAAGAAAAGAAAAGAAAAGAAAAGAAAAGAAAAGAAAAGATAAAACAACTTCTGGAAGAAAAATAACCTGTTAGATCAAATGCTTCTCCAGATGTTATGAGAGCTACCTTAGAGATACAGACACAAGGAATAGAACAAAAACCATAACTCATATTTAAAGTAAATCAGCTACTGATTTGTCCTTGCAAATATTCTCAACTATCTTAACGAAGCACATTCTTTTACAGTTCTTTATAGTTTGAAATGAAAACACATATAGAGATTTTTTAAATAAAAAATAGAGAAAAATAAACTATCAAAATAAGCTTTGGGCTGAAAAAAGTGGATTTTGATAGAAGAACAGAAATTTAAAGCTTATGGTGTAATGGTATTAATAATTTACTGCATAAACCAGAAATAATAAATATTTCAACCCGCATCAACAAATACATGACAAGTGGAAGACAAAAGATAATTTTTTTCTTCCTTTGTGACTGACGTGTCAGATTAATCAATAAAGCCCATTGTATTGTATGCATTTTTTCACTAGTGGAAATGTATGTGTGTGTGTATATATATATTTTATTAGTGAAAAAATATGTGATCTTGATTGTGTTGACTCAAAAACACAAAAATATCAAAATACAGCATTGAGGAATTAGAGGTTTGACCGTGTCTTTTATTGAACCCTTGTCTGCCTGGCAACATCAGTTAGACAGCCATATGTGAGAATACATGACACCAGGAGTGGTTGCCATTCATGGTACACTCCTTTGAAGGGCTGCCTGTAGGCCCTGCCGTACCTCTGCATTTATGGAAATACCTTCCCCGATCTCCTTTCAGCACAAGGAAAATGCTCTTCAAAATAGTCAGCAGAGGGACATTTATGGCCCTCTAAATGAGTTCTCACCTGGAGGATTGTGCTGCAATCCACCAATCTTATACACTATCATACTGTAGAGGGGTAATACCATTCTTCAAGTGCTTGTTACTAAATTTTGTTCAGCGTAGATATTCTGAGAGCATTAATTTAATTACATTTTTATGCATAATAATATATCTTTACTGAATCTGAGGATTGTGGAAGATTTAATGTTTATAGAGTGAGRATACAAGAAAGAGAGAAAGATCCATTGGTTGGAAACCTGAATTTAAATGCAAACCTAGAAAAAATTCTTAGAAGCTGTGCCAAAAGGATTTTGGAAAGCAGACAGTAATGTGTCTGCTTTTGGAAAGCTGGTAAAAGAAACAGGCCAAATAGTTAAGAAGTCTCTTCTATCTACGTTATGGAGAAGGACACACATCCCAACTTTTGGGTCAGTCTCTTTTCTGACRGAAAATTAGTTCCCTTAATTTTAATTGCAAACTCTTTCTTTGGTCTCTTGTGACCATGAATTTCATATTTTAGCCAGACATTTCCTTTAATCAGCTCTAAATTTCTTATTATCCTTTACACTCACAGACTCACCATGCCCTCTAAAATAACAGCTGCAGATATTGTTGACCTGAATCCAATATTTATGCACAGCTCCTGGCAATGAGCCATTTAGTACATCATTTCTCACAATCCTCAAGTGGCAGGTTTGAGCATTACAGCTGATCTCGTACAGTCCCAAATACAAGGAGTTGCACCCTTCAGTATCTGTTCTACATGGACATTAAGGTGGAAGATATTTTTTAGGTATGCTTTGCTCATTTTTCAAGCTGCATTATCACTTGCAAAGCAACTTTGATACAGAGTGTTTTGATTCACTTAAGAGCAAAATCAGGCCTTGGCAAAAGCTTGTCATGAATACTTAAGAAAACATGACCTATTTATAAGCCACAGAACAAAAAAATGTACTGCAAAAAATCCAATCAGCACAAGAAAAACAGAAATCTGGATCAGAGAAGAGTAGCATGACAAAGAAGGCCTCTCACCACCTAAGGCAGCCTCTGCCTTTGCAAATGTAGAACAACTCTCAGTAAGGGGAAAACTTCACCTAACATCAGAGTCTAGGCAAGCTACCAGATAAATACTGTGCTAAAAGTAGCATCACCTCCTCCTGAAGTGCATCAAAAGCCTCCATGAGACATAAAGATAATAATAAATATGACTATTAAATTGAAGTAAGAAGGAGTAAAGAGGGCGGAGTGAATCCCAAGTGGAGCAATGAGGCTAAATAAGCTCCAGCCAGGCTGAATGTCAGGGTACCCAGATGAAAAGGCACGTATCAGATGAAAAAGCATATAATGAAGTCATTGATTGTAGTTTGTCGGCCAAGCCACAGACCTCGTAAAGATGGATAGCTAAAAACATCCCACACTAAAGTAACCTATTACATTAGAGAGGAGGCGAATATCAAAGCTGCTTAACAAATGTATTACACATCAAAGCCAGCAGCCAGCAAGAGGAATCATTAAGCATCCTTAGAAGGAATGGTGGGTCTACAGAGTGTCAAAAATAGAAGGATCAACAGATAATGGGTTATAATTATAGATACTACGAGATCTCTGTAGACTCCTCTGAGAAAACACAACTTACAGTATGCAATAATTCTCATTAAATATACTTTCATGATTGGATTTGCCAGTGCTGCTGCTGCCTCTGCTATATTCTTCTTTCTCTTCTGTATCTGTAAGGTGCAATAATTCACTACTACTACCACACAGCTAAGCAATTCATTGCTATATTTTCTAAAGAACCTTGCTGATAACAAAAACGTTTCATTTAAACTCTGTTGAGTATGACAGGAATTGAGACACTTGGCTCACGTGTAGACACCTGAATTGAAGACACCTACCTTTAGATATCTGAGTCTCAAGCTGGATTCACCCCTACAGTAGAAYTTCAATGTCTGAATATAGGCATCTAGTGTCCTCTTAGATACTCCTGACTTCCATACACTGCACCAGAAAGACACAAGTGACTTTGTCATGAGTCCTGTGCATATCTGTCATCCCCACAGAAATTTTCTGGATACCCATGAGAGTATCAAATGACACAAGACACCTATGTTTCAGCAACCAAATCCAGTCACTTACGTYTGGTGTTAAACACCCACTTCTAAAATGCAATGTATCCAACCCATTTTAGATGTCTACCTTAAGATGAGTTGAATGAGGAATAAACAGGAAATTAAAAATGAAATATCTATATATAGAGTATAAAATATTGTTGTATTGATATTATAATTTATATGTTATGCACATTTTAAGCTCTATTGCAAATATTAATTCAGGTTTATTGAAAATGTTGTGATGTGAWTTTTTTTTTTTTTTCATTTTTAAAACAGTCTTATTTTTAAACCTGTTTCCTAGGAAAATGAAACCTATATGATCAGCCTGTRTGTTATCTGTCTGTCATTCCCTTGTCCTCCCTCCAAATATCTTTAAAACTTAATTTTCAATTTCAACCATCTGTGAGAGAGGGAAAAGGTCTCAAAGCTATTAAGGACAAAGAAGTTTCATGAAAACAGCAGATGAATAAAGGAGAGCAATGTAAAATAGTGATCCCACTGGGGAAGTGTCCAGAGKTTTTGGTCAACAATAAAATTAAAACACATGAGAAAATCCATACCAGGTACAGGAAAAGCATCAGCTAGAATGGACACTTTATTAGACACAGGATAACACAGCCATGAAACACAGAGACAAAGGACAGCAGGCATCACAAAYCTACTTCCATAAAACTTCAGAAAAAAATAAATTGTTTGGTAAAGAAGTTAATCTGTAAATTGCAAATATAAGCATGATATTGTTTGTGATATGGTTAGATGTAGAAAAAATTTATAAGGAGAGAAAAGAAGGGGACAGAATCATGGATACTGAGTAAGAATCAGAAAGGAGAATTAAGAATATCTTCCAATGAACTTGCTGTTAAATAATGGTGGGGATAGACTCGAGAGATAACCACGTTGTAGCCAGACAAAGCAAATTTCAGTTTAGAATGGGGAAACTGTCACTTGCATTGATGAAGTTTCCCTACATACAAGACAGAAGAATGGTTCTAAACATGAATTATCATTTGCATTTTAGGGTTTTTTTTTAATCTTTTTTTAAATTTTCAGAACATCAATAGAAATTCACTCTGAGAACTGTTGACAGGGAATAGATTTAGAAATGGACTTGGGCATTCAGATTGCCTTTCATCATCTCTATTTTAAGTCTGAGCTACTCAGCTGTCTCAAAAACCAATAAAAGACAAACCAACACCACCACCACAAAAAAAAAAAAAAAACAGTCCAGAAAACAATTCTATGATAACTGTCTTCATTTGAAACAAAGTGCCTTCAGGAGGAAGCTCAGACAGCTAGCTGAACAACACATGTCATCTCCAGACTGTAGCTCAGAAAACTAGTTTGGGAATTTATAGTTTAAAATAGTGAAAACCAAAATAAGATCTGAACAAGAGAAGTGTGGATGATGAGGAGAAAAGACCAGCTGTGCATAAGGCTCTTTGGTTCACAGCTTTGGAAGTAGGTGCCTAAATTCTAACTAAGCCCTTTTTGTCATACCTACATCTTTTACTGGATGTGGCCCAAGGCTTATTACACTCGCATACACTAATCTGTACTAGTTTAAGATTTATTAAGACTAGGACAAATCAATACAGTATTTTTGGGGAGGGAAGGGATCCATCTTGGTTTGTGAAATGCCAAGGTGAAAGAAAATGCTAATTAATCTTTCATGCCTTTACATGTCTGTTTGCATATTGATCCTTATGAACAAATGAGAAAGAAATTTGTACTTTTTCTTTTTCCTGTCTATGAACGACATTATGGCAACACAGAAACCAATAGAAATTCTGCCACCAGTTTCAATGGCATTAAAGTCTCACTGAAAGCTATAACATTTCTAGACTTTCTCACTAAACTTTCTGCTATATAATTTATAGATGCACACATACACACACACATGTAGATATACATGCATCAGAAAGTTAGCCCTTGGAACAATGTCTCCCTGTTTCTATGAAGTGCTTCAGTGTTTTGTCTTTCTGGTTTTGTCCAGAGCAAACAGAAATTTGTGCCTCCTTTATTCATTCCCTGTTTAGGGTAATAAAGAAATAGTGCGAGAAAGTTGCACACAACCAGACATAGAGAAGATTGTTTCTTCCTGTGACAGGAAAAATAACATTGCTTAATTAATAAGTTCTACCAATTACTTGTCAAATATACAGCCAACTTTGCAAATGAATGTCTCCATCTCTTTAAACCTATTCAGAGAAAATCTGGATTTACTAAGCAATCAGCCACTTTCTGGTAGTGTTCAACAGGAAACAACAGCTGGCTAATTTAAAGTCAATGATAAAGCTACAAGATGTAGTACAAATCAACCAATATGGAGAATTCTGTTACATAAAGCCCTGAAGCAGCAAATTCTTCTCTCTCTTCTTCATTTGTAATCCTATCTAAAAGCTGCTAGTTTCACAAATGGGACACAGGTGTTTGGGGAAACCAACTCTAGCAACTGAAGTCTCAGTTTCCCTTCTTAATGCTAAAGAAGTCCAAGTCCCTTATAAAACTACAGCCCCGTGGGAAAACTCCCTATAACACTTACAATTCTACTAGTAGCAGAAAGAAATCTGCGTAGGTATTCCCAGGTGCAGGACCCTGCATTTCCTGTTGTTGAACTTCATAAGGCTCCCATCAGCCCATTTCTCTAGCCTGTCAAGGTCCCTCTGAATGTCGGCACAACTGCCTAGTGCATCTTCTACTTCTGCCACCTTTGTATTGTCTGCAAATCCACTGCAGGTGCATCCTACCCCATCACCTAAGTCATTAATGAAGAGGTGAAATGGTATTGTCCCCGGTATTGGCATGATTTCCCTATCATACGTCCTCGCTGACTACTCCCAATCACCTTCTTGTCCTTCGTATGTTTGGAAATGATTTCCAGAATTAGTCACTCCATTACCTTCCCAGGGACTGAAGTGAGGCTGACCAGCCTGCAATTCCTTGGATCCTTAGCGTCTATGGGTGTGTCCTGTTACATACCATGGACTATCGTATGTCTAGTTTGTTTAAATGTTCCCTGATCTGATCCTCCTCCACTAAGGGTAGGTTTTCTTTAGTCCAGATGTTCCTTTTTTGTTCTCAGTGGCCTGGGATTCCTGAATATCTGTCTTACCTGTAAAGGATGGGGCAGAAAAGTCACTGAATTCCTTGGCCTTTCCCACATCCTTTGTCATCAGGTATCCTGCCCCATTARCATCAGGTCCAGATTTTCCCAAGTCTTCTTTTTGCTGCTGGTATACCTGTAGAAATCTTTCTTGTCACTCTCCACATCTTTCACTGGATTCAATTCCACCTGGACTTTGGGTTTATTAACCCCGCCCCTGCATGATTGGCCAATGCTTCTTACATTCCTCCTGGATGACCTGTCTTTACTTCCACCTCTTGTATGGTTCCTTTTTATGTTAGACATTTGTCAAGACCTCCTTATTCATCCGCACAGGACTCCTGCTGCCTTTGCTTGCCTTCCTGTAAATCACAATGTATTATTCTTGCACTTGGAGGAAGTGATCCTTAAAAATCAATCAACTTTCCTGGACCCTTCTTTCATCCATGACCGTCTCCCAGGGGACTCTTCCAAGAAGATCCCTATAGACCTGCTGCGTAGCGGAAAAATAGAAGGCTATAGAATTGCCTAGTAGTTGCTTCCCCAGAGAGAAAGATTGAAAAATATTGCAGTTAGATTTTATGAATTAGGTATTGCATGTTGCCTTGGTTATCTGTCTTGKTGGTGGATTGTTTTCTCCATTTAATACAAATATTGTTTCTTAAACTAATTAGTCTTTGAGACTGGGGAAAACTAGGTCACTGAGCAACAGAAATCTTATTTTAGTTTTCTCATGTTTCTGTGTGGAGGCTCTAATGAGTGTGTTAATAATGATTTCTTCACATTAGAACCCAGTTCTTGTTGCCAGTCAAGTTCTGGCAGAAGAGTTGCATTATTATTATTTTTTAATTATGCATTTTAAGTATTGTGATTGTCTTTCTGAAAAGAAAACAACAGCAACAATGAAAAAATAGGTATCCAAATACCCTAAGGTGATAACGCTTGGGCACATGTTTAGCATGAGACTCATATAATTGTTTATGAACTGTGAGAATGCTCCCTGCTCCTAGATCATGATGCTGCATCAGATAGCCATTTATGGGGTAAGTAGCTCAAATGGTAAAACAATGACCCCATCTCTATTATCCATAGAGGTGTCTCAAGGCCAAAGATCTGAAAAACACTGCAGTGACTGCAAAAGCAATGGTAGTATAATATCAATGAACGTGCCATTTCTCAGCTCAGAGGAAATATTTGTTTAAAGAACAAAGTGTTGTGTTAAACCTGAAAGGAAATTAAGTAGGTTCAATGTCTCTGTTGTGGTTTAACCCCAGCCAGCAATTAAACACCACGCAGCCTCTCGCTCACCCCCTGCCTCCGGTAGGATGGGGGAGAGGATCGAGAGGGCACACAAAGGAAAACCTGCGGCTTGAGATAAAAACAGTTTAATAATGGAAATAAAGCAAAGTAGAACAGTAATAATAACAATGATAACAACAACAACAACAGAATATACAAGACAGGTGATGCACAATGCAACTGCTCACCCCCACGTGTTCCGAACAAACCCCGCGAGACGAACCCCAGAGTCCCGTGTCCCCCCCCCCAGTTTTATACTGAGTATGATGTCACATGGTATAGAATACCCCATTGGCCAGCTGGGTCAACCGCCCCGGCTATGCTCCCCCACAGCTCCCCCTGCACCTGGCAGAGCATGGGAGGCTGAAAAGTCCTGGTGCAAGCACCACCCAGCAACACCCAAAGCATCAATGGGCCATCAACRTTCCTTTCATTACCAAACCCAAAACACAGCACCCCCTCCAGCTACTGGGAAGAAAGTTAACCAGGACAGTCTCTATAGTAATGCATCTCTTCAGTTACAAAGAGGGTGTTCTACATGTAAAAGAAGTGTACAAGAAAAAGAAAAAAAAAAAAGGAAAAAAAAAAAAGATTAAATTGTCCTTGGTTTTCCAGTCATTAAAAAATGAATACTGGTACTGTCTAATCACATGATTTATGAAAAGGGGTTGTTTTTAAACAGTAAGAGTGAAGTAACATCATTAAMTGTGCCCCTGATTTAGACATACTTTTGAGTATGCCCTTAACTTGAAGTGTGTGCTTATGTCCCATTGACTATGTAGGGACTAAGTCAAATACTGACAATTTAATTAATGACAATTAAGGTAATTTGTTGATTCCTGACCTATAAGAATGCTGTGATACGAGGGTCAGAGTGGGCCAATTAAGTAAAATTTTAAAGAAGAGGACACCTTTTGCCAGATAGCAAAGGATTTCTTCCATATGCATAACCTTAGGTAAACAGTGGTAAAAGATTTTGAGACTTGAGGAAGGCAAGAAGCTATTTCGACTGCACAGTGGATAGAGAGTATGCAAGGAAACAGTAAGGAAAAAGCTGCTGTTGTATTTCCRTGGTCCACAAATTCATCTCTCCCTTAGGCCTATGCAAAGAGTTAAAAGAAATCTTTGGGCTTTAGCAGCCTTAGGACCAAATTTGACTCAAAGTGCAAGGCTTTCTGTGTCACTTACTCCTCTTTCCTTACTTATTTCCTCAGCTGTTTCAATGTCCCCAACCCTAAAAAAAAACAAACCAAAACAAACCCAAAACAAACAACCCCCTCTGCCAACACCGCAACTAAACAACCATATACAAACAGAGGAACAGTTTAAGATCTGTGTAGTTGTACAAGGCAAAACACACACAGACTTTGCACTCATTTTGGGACTTCAGGTACTTTTAATGAAAGGAGCAAGAACATCAGAAAGCTAACTGGACAGAACAAACACTTCTATTTCTCCTTTCTTCTCGCTGTCACCATTGGAGGTTCTTATATTCCAATGATAAGATGTTATGATGTCAACAGATGAAACAGGTATAAAAAAGGAAATGGTCCTAGAGAGTCACCTAAYTCAAAAACCATGTTAATATTGTACAGGGTGTCCAATTACTTCACTCCAGCTTATACTAGCTAAGTTGCCATTATAAAGAAGCAATGAAATATGAAACCYACATTAAAACTGCATTTGAAGGTAAGATAAGATGAACAAGAATTGCATAYTGAGGGGTATTAGTGCAGACAAAGAAGAGGTATGAGATGAAACTGAGCTTATTGTTARGAGGGTTCCTGAAGAACTAGATAGGGGGTACAGTAAGAGGTGTATGAATAAAGCATATGTGCTGAGGGAAAATAGCAACTCATAGGCTGAGGAAGTCTTCAGRTCTAATGGCTACAGAAGCAGGCATGGTATTGTATATCTGTCACATTGGCACACGAACGAGAAAACCTCAGTCATTTGTTATTGAGCCCAAGCTCCATGGCAGAGCTTCAAAAGGACTTTTGTGTAACTGCACACAGGGCAAGGTAGAGATAACAAAATCACAAGAAATACTTTTAGCAGTGAGCAGACTGCAGAGCCCAAGCCACCASGATCAGTGGCAGAATTATAGTCAGGCAATTGCAGTAAATTTAACATAAAATTATTTTCGATTTCRTATTGTTTTCATTTCTGTTGTTAAAGATATAAAAACATTTTCTGGAGTTTGAATGGCAGAGGAAGTTTCCTGCAGCATAACAACAGAGTGACTACAYATTGGATTGAATACATTCCTAAGTGAAGAAGGCTGATGGGTTTTTTGTCCTCGACTAAAGCATCTTTCTTACAAGCCACTCTTTTCACATGCAAAACTGTTATCTGCAATAGTTTTCAAAGTCGGAAAAGGAAGGAAATAGCCAAGTGCTTTAGTGAACTACATTCCACATTCCTCATTAATGTCTTCTTTAACGATCTTCATATACCTTTCTATGATTCAAATAAGTTATTAGAAAGGAAGGGTCTTTCTCAGACATAGCAGAAAAAATTGTTATTGCAGAAAAAAAAAAAGACACACAGAAATAGAATGGCCTGACACATATGCACCCTGGTGTCTGAGTAAAGCATACTACTGCCTGTCCTGTATGATTATGTCAACAGAAATCCTAATTAACACAATCTGAAGGCTTGGTTTGTGGCTTTGATTATGTCAGGACCATCCTGCTTCTGGTTTGTATATTCTGGATATTTTATCCACAGTGCTGCTGTTAATCAGCTGTGYGTTGTGACCCTTATTCTGCCTTCAGCCAAAACCTGTGATTATGTCCTGACATTCTCAATCAGATAATCATACCTCTGAGCCCAGTTCCACTGGAATATAGTCTGCCTTAACTGACTTGGACTGCCTGTTTCTATGTGTTTCTGCCACACAATTTATGTGCAGAAAGTTCTGTGAAAAACATTATCCGTTAGGAGATGAGAGCACACAGTGCAACTCCCTTTACTAAAGCAGTTTCATACTGACCATACCCTATAGTCACCAGAGACTTCGTTGTTGATAACAATTTTAAATGGTTACACTCAGATACTATCACCATGGACAGGAACATGAAGTTCCAAAATAAGTCCTAAAGTTACCATTTCATAACACAGGAAAGGGAAAACTGAAAGGTAAGCAAAAGCAAAAATACATTGACTTCCCTAGAAGTTGGAAGAGAACTAAAAGTTAGAGACAACATTAATAAAACARAACAAAACACCCCCACCATCTTCTGAAGCATTAGTCCTTCCCCATTTCCCTTTTGTTCAAGGGAAAGTTATTTCTTCCTAATTCCTACCTCTTGGGTCCACTTATACTGGTTCCTGGATACAAGGTCTGGGTACCTCACATGGGTACAGTTATAACTCTTTAATATGTGTRTGGATGCTACTCAAGTCTAGTCTTACAATGGCAAATGGGCATGCGCAGCTCATGACCAGAGCATTAAAACAAGACGACGACTGGATGATCAAAAAAGGATGAATCACACATCAAATGCCAGTACACCTAGAAAAAAATCAATCATATGGGAGGAAGACTCTACTAAAAAGCTAAGATGTTTTACTGAAACATGATTAGCTTTATTTATTCATATTGAAATAGTAACTAGGTCTATTATTCAAAAGTTAGGGTCCCACCACACATGGTACTTTATGGAACCAAAAGGATATTCTCTGTCCCGGAAAGCTTACAAAAAGTCAAAAGAGCAATTCCTTTTGCATCAGCATGTTACCATCATTCAGGCTAAGATACCTAGGCAGAACTCAGCAAACAGAGCTCTGGCTGGGCTTTTTATTTACCTGGTTATTTCAGATATGGCTAGTCTGGGGAGTGTGGGGTTGCTATTCATACTGGATTACTTGTATTTACATATCACTGGAGTACAAATGTAAGGTCTATTGAAAATTTACACCAATTCTATGACTRTGAAGTAGCTCTTCAATTTTATGAAAAAGTCTTTCTCAAGGGCTATGGATTTCAAAAAAAGAYATTTTCTACAGAAAGGAGCAGCCAAATTCACCCCTTGTGTACTACTTTGGTTATGATTATAAAGACCTCACAATAGCTAGCCACCTTCAATTTCCCTTGCTAGCATTTGTTTTCAAATCAGATCCAAAGTATAAAATAGGAGTCTTGCATAACTTTACTCGAGTTTGAATAAAACATCGCTCCAGACACCTGTGTTGCTATCTTGTGTTCTTTTCAGAGGCCTTAGAAAACCTGAAGTAGTCCCAGTAGGCAGTTAAATCTCAGCATCCATAGGAGGTTATTTTAACTGCACAKTAGAGACTGTGACGTGTAACGACTCTAACACCCATTTTTAAGACAAAGATTGATGGAAAAAGGAAAGTAATGTCACAATAGGAGCCCATACTATTGACAGCAACAGCAACAAGAGAAATGGCTGAGAGAGAATGCATCAGTTGCCACCGTGGATTTTTAAAACTATAATCTTCGTAATCTTGTGTGTAACAAGTGTTTCAAATGGCTGTACTACTTATCAAGAGCTGAGCTGGAACCAATTGCCAGCCACAGCTCTGAGTACTCCAGAAAGTTGAATGGAAAATGTTGAATGACAAACTGATGGGAACAAAAGGTGACCAAAGGGAGATCATATAAATAAAAATCTCTGCTTAGTCCTAGCAGCAGTTCTATTCCAGTTTTCTTTAGTATCTTACTTGATTACTGTTGTGGTATAACCCTGATAGGCAGCTCAGCTCCACTGTTTTGGTCACAAATCCAAAACACAGCACCGTACAAGCTAGTATGAAGAAAATTAACACTATGCCAGCCAAAACCAGTACAATTACTTACATTAGCTGCCATATTTATTGTCCAGTTATCAATAACTCACAGATCTTCACCAATAAACACTTGCCTGTTAGATTTTCTCAGGCAATTCTTACTCCATGCTGTCCTCATTATCTCTACAACAGTCCCATACACCTTATTATATGTAAAGTTCATTAAACAAAGATCTTACCCTTTCAGTTGTTCTCACAGCAAGGATAAAACAGAAGAGCTTGAGCATGTATAAGCAAACATAAGGCTAGGGCATTTCCATGGACACCCCTCTGATGTCCCCTGTCCAAGGTCATATTTTCATTCACATAGTAAAGAAAATTAATCTTTTTCTGTCAGGAGTGATAATAGTTATCTCAGATAGACAAAGAATGAAATTAATTTTAAGCAAGAACTTCTGGAATTCTTAAGATAAAACAAAACAGAATTTGTATTATTTAGGTGACAATCAAAGAACAGTCTTCCTTTCTCATTCATTCTAACCTTTATGGTGAATTAAAGACAGAATAGACACAAGCTGTGACAAAAAAGCTTTTTCTGCGACCAATATGTCTAARCTAACCTATCAATTTCTTCCACATTTTATCATTACACAGGTTCCTAAAAAATGTCCATGAAAAGTGCAGATCTCCCTGTATTCTATTTCACCCTATTGACAATAGGCTTGATTTTCTTACCATTCATGGGTCTGATAGAGTTATCTCATATATCCTCTGGGAACTTGCAGAGCACAGGTTGAAAACCACTCAGTATCTCAAGGATGACTAGCTTTGCAGATCCTCTTCTGTCCTTATTTGTGGCTTTTTCTTTTCACTACAAACTAATTTAGTACTTTCACTACTCTTCTAGTAGTGAAAACAAGTCCGATGAGAGTTCATGTGGTGTACATAAGCATAGGCAATGTTGATTTTTTTCATGTTGAATGTCATTGCTGAATGTTACAGGAGTAAGCAAATTCCTCACAACCCTTAATAGTTATTTCTTAAATACACAAACACACAAACCATACATAAAATAACTCACTTCCTACACTTCATAGGTCCTTTGCTAAATCCAGTCAAAGTACCATTCTCTCTACTTCCAAGAACTGTCTTCGATTAACATCATCTTTTTCTTCCCTGCTGCAAAGGTCAGTTTTACAAGGCTGAAGGTGGGCAGTATAAAATCTGCAGCTGTTCTTTAGTCCTCAAGTAACTCCATKGCTTCTGAAAGCACTTTCAAAACTTCCTCTCTCTGCATTCCAAATCCCATTTCACTTTAGCAATCAATATTTAATAAATTTTTGTTGTTTTTCTATTTTTTTTACAACTACCTTTTCCACTGTGAACATGAATTACTTCAGCACATTAAATGAATCGCATCCAATCTTACTTATGTTATCACTTACGTTGTATCTGCCTACTGGTACAAAACTCCAGAGAGCTTGAGCTGGAAAAGAGCTTCTTAGCCTATAGTTGATCCTGATATCAGTAGTTCTTTTTAAATTGTCTCAGGTAAGACCTAGTCTATCAACACTGTCTGCACAATCAAAAACTCTGCTGGATGAGTCAAGGCAACGTTACCTCTTGACTAAGCCAATAGCTTGTCTCAGCTGGAAGAAATAATTCAATGTTCCTGCAAGGTCTGCTCTTGGAAACAATCACCAGTGACAAACACTAGACCACAAAGCTAACTAGACCTATCTAGCAGGGGGGTCATTTTCCAATTAAATAGCATCTGTTTCTTTTCACAGCCACAAAACATGTACAGAAACAGTACCAGCCTCTATGAAAATCCCCCAAATTTGTCCCATGGTTGAGATCTGAGTCRTAGACATATTATGTCCACAGCTAATTTGTAAAGCAGTAAGGCAGAAAAGCAGATTTCTGCAGCTGCTTGACTCCAGAACTATATTTCTATGGCTCGCCATCAAATTACTCGGATTTTRTAGCTTTGGAAGTATCTCCCTTTGGTCCTTATCTTTGTGGGAAGTGGTAGCTATTTCTGCACCATAGTTAACATATCTCYGCTGATTGGAGGAGGCTRTGTTTGTAACAGGTATCTCATCTTTAAAGCCTGAGTCTGCCAACGTGCATCAGGGATTTGGTGCAAACAAGGGAAGGGGAAAGTATAAATGACAGATCCACCRTCATGCACATCATTCAGCTTTTTCTGCCAGAATAGATGAAGCTAGAGGCACAGGCATCTGGACAGCTGCTCCAGCCCTCAATTTTCATGGCATTTGTGGAGTGTCCCTACCTYTCTGTTTCACAAGGAACTCCCCAGTGACCAACAAGCTGCTGAGATTTCACTGGAGACAAGATTTGGAGTTTAATGAGCAGAGATCCAGCAAAGCATAAGCAACTAATGATATAGATTGGAAACCCCATATTGTTTAGTGCACTGCCAGGTGTCAATTGTGATTCCAGCTGTAAATTAATACCATCTCAGAGTAAATTATCTGGTGTATGAAAAAAAATAAAACAACTGACTTCATTAGGAGAGGATTGGTCTCATGGGAATGCATTTTATACACAATGCAGGATTATTTATTTTTTAACTTGGTGTGTTGAAAGAGAAACAAATCCTGCCAGCTTGCAGAGAAAATAACCAAGAACAGATGTACTGTAGCATGTAGAAGAGATCATCAGAGAGAGAGCAGAGCAAAATACTGAGAAAAATACTTTGTCTGGGAAGTTGCCACACCTGGACCTTTAAACATTGTAAAATCACAGCTATTTCCATCATCCGCACCCTCCTCAAAAAACTAAAAAAAAAAAAAAAAAAGGAAAAAAATAAAATAAAAAAAAAACAACATAATTTTAAAAAGTATTATATGCCGGGTTAGGTATTTCGAGTCTATGAGTACAATAAACTCAGGATCAAGGTGCTATCTGGTTTGGCTCTTCCCTACTTCAGAGGCTATTAGCTGGGACTCTGTCAATCCTTCATGGATATATTCCCTTCTGTGTTCTTCTCCTCTGATCACTCTGGACCTCAGCAACCTGCTCTGCAGACATTTCGCTGAACTGGATAAAAGCATAAGGTCAATTTCATTTTTTTGACAAACCACCTTTTTTTCTGACTGAAAGAAAGATGTATTAGTGAGAAATCTTTAAACTACTCTTTCATCCCATGTGTCTGTTTTCATGTACGCTCATACAACCCATCATCAGTTTAGTCAGTACCCCTTCCACTTCCATTTTAAACTGCCAAGAGGCGCAACCTAATAACTGCTCAACAAAGCAGTCTTTCTTTACTTTTTTAGTGAGTAAAGATACTCTGGCTGAAATCTTGATCAGACAGATGGTCTTTGCCTCATATCTCCACTGCACTTCGAGTGTGGTCCATTACAGTGCACTGAGTTGTCCCAGATGCTTGTCCAGAAGAACACAGAATTCCTTTTTTTGTGTAGAAAAGTATCTATTTCTCCTCATTTATTCTGTAAAGAAGAAGAATCAACACATTCCCAACCTTTCAAATGCACTTGGATATCTGTGGATGAAAACACAGACTATTGTCAGCCTTAAAGGAAATTAATTGAGACTAACTGGGAAAATAGCTACAGCAACAACAGTTAGAAACTTCCCAGTTTTTTTCTTTCATTTCTTTGACTGTTGTGACAGGTAGCAGAGGTGTGCTATAGAGTGTATGTGTTACTGTGATAAACTAATGCAGTCATGTGTAAGGTTTTAGTCCGAGGCATATCAACTGAGATGGGGATGTATAATTGCTTTGCAATTCCCATTACAAGGGGGCAAGATGAAGCAGGTTCTCTGACTAATAGACTTGCAAAAATCATGAAGTCTGATTGCGGTTCATTATAAAATAATGCTGCTCACAGAGTAGGAAAATAACAAGGCAAATCCATTGCCCTCTGGTACTCGTTGCATGTGGATCAGAGTAAGAAGGAGCTGCTGTCCAGCAGGAGGTGAGAAAAATTCGGCTGCTCACTGTGCACATTTCAACCTCCTCTGGGACTTATTACTGATAATTCCTATAGATCATTGCAACAGCTGCTGCACTGATTCAGACTGGATCATCACCATTTCATAGGAAGCCATGGAAAATACTTGAAATTTCATTCTTAGAGCTGCAGCAAGCACTGCTGTTGGGTTCTTTTACTTTTCAAATGTAGGTCAGCCTCTGGCTACTCTTGCTTTACTTCTCCTTAAGCTACATTTCCTCTCTTTTTTCTCTGTTTAGATTTTCTGTTAAAACATCTGACAGGAAAGATGCTTTTCTATTTTTGCTATGTCTTGCAGTAGAGATATCAGAAGCTTATTACTTCCTTAATGTGGTAAGAACCGAATTGTCTGATTTGAGTGTGTTATTTTTCTTGGTAATGTCTTGTTAGAGTTCTTGCTAATGTCAAACTTAATCGGGCCCTGTAGTTTTATGTTGTGAAGTGTGATTATCATTGAATTTTCATACTGAAATTTTTAAGTACATCATTTCATATTCAGTTTTAAACACTTACTTTCAGTGGGAGACATAATTTTAATCATTACAGCCTAATCCAGAAAGGCACATTTACAATAGCTGTAGGAGCAACTGAAGAAAAGGCATATTTCATAAATCAAAATTTTAATCTTGGGCCACTGCAACAAATTATCCCTGGCCTTACTACATGGCCCTTCTCATCCTGAGCTATTAAATGGTCTGAACTGTGAGCTCAACTGTTGGGTACAAACCATTTATAAGTCTCTCCTTCAGGGGCTGGACTTCACAGCTCTGTGTATCCCCCATATTATCTTTAAGTCCTGAAATAAGCTGTCATCTTCATAAAATAGGTTTTCTACAAAGTACAGAGGTAGCAATTAAGTTTTGATATGTGCTTCATAAACAAYTTAGATTAGACAGACAGAGATCCCCCTCGACAGAGCTGCTTGTTCAGTGCAGAAAGGTAGGAAAACRAAAAAATAAAAAAAAGTGCATTGTTCACATGTATGTGCTCCACTGATTGCAACTAAAAGAAAAAGAGGAATGGATAGGTTTGGGACCATGTACATCTTCTTATAGTTAAGCCAACCAAAATTTTTCCAGTTTTTCTATTTTGATTGGAAAAAAAAAAAAAAAACAAACAAATTAAAAACAGGTGCACTTTGGATATGAATGAATCTTTGCAGAATCATAATGGAACATGGTGCAAGTTTTAAATGAATGGACAGATGAATGCATACTCATGGATGGTTTTGCATGGTTTCAGCTCAAAAACTAAGTGAAATCTCTGTGGTGTCAGCCAAGCCCTCCTTTTGGGTTTTAGAATTAAGTTGTGCTTGCAGAGTGAGGGTTTATGCAGCTCAGAACTGACTGTGCAGGTTAGCACCATCACTTCTGAATGAGCTATGGGGCAATATGCAACTGTTAAAAGTGCAAAAACTGTCTCTGCCCCAGTCCAGTATACATAAGATTTAAAATTGTTATGTCAGAATGGATATGCAACATAAGAGTTGGTATCTTACCTGTGTATGTTTGACTTTAAAACTGTATTAGAGGAAAAACAACCAAATTTAACTCCACTATATCTTAGCCATGTACAAATATATATACACACATAGATATATGTATATATGCATATATTCCTGATTAGAGTAGACAAAGATTTGCAACAGCATTTATCATCTCAGCTGAATAGAACATTAAAAATTTCTGTAATAAGATGTTTAGTGAAAAATCAAAAAGGGCTTAACCTCTCAAACTTTATTCACTCTCCCTCCACCCCCAAAAAAAGACAGTATGAATGAATGAATGAATAAATAAATAAATAAATAAATAGTGTGTGTGTGTGCATGTGCAGGCACAATTTTCTTTTGATTGAAAAGTGATTTCAGAGAGAGCTTTATGGGCTTCAGTTCTTCAGGAACTAAACAGGTTCTGCTCGTGTTTTTTTTTTCTCCCAAAGAAAGCAGTCCCATTCCATGAAAATGTTCCTTCTGTCAAAGAAACAATTTTCTATCAAAAATCATTTCTGTGGAACAGTTTTCAACTGTTTCTATTTATTAAAGCTAGCACAACAATAAAACTTCCACACCAGCAGTGCTCATTAGCTGTTATTACTTAGCTATTATTTTTATCACTCCAGCTGTCTAGGTGCTTTTTAGTCTTGTGGGAAGTGAGTCACCCTTGCCATGAGGAGCTTCTATTTCAAACAAGCAATTCCCAAACAAAGGCAAGGAGATGGAAATAAGAGGGGACAGCACAATAAAACGATAAAGTTATGCTACTATCTTACAGAGGATCAATTTTTTTTCTTTTTTTTACTTGGTTCAATGGAGTATTCATGAACTCCAGGATCAGTTAGGTAATGCCTGTCTCTGTTTGGGAGATCTAATATTTAAGCRTGTTTTGGAAGAAGTGTGCTTAAAAAAAGGACTTGTTGGATTTGGAGGAGAAGAGAAATTGCATGTCAGACTGAATCAAGAAAGTGATTATCAACGTAATTGTGCCCTTCCCTAGGGATAGGAAACAYGGTCAGGAAATGGCTGCTCTGATAGTCTGGGAAGGAAAATAGACAAGAGTCATTGACTCATTTTCACTGTAAATGAAGCTTGACAGAGGATCTAAGACCTCTCAATATATCAGTGTGAATCACTAGGCCATAACCAGGTTGCTATTAGCTGGTAACAAAACTTTCCACTAAGTATTCTGATGCTGCTTTTTTCTGACAAGTTGAATAAGAACATGGCAAGACTGGAAACCAAGCCATGATTTCCTTGCTGGAAGCAAACCTTTCCCAAAGACTAAGTCAGAGTTAGGTAAATCCCAAACTTCTGGTTTATTTTAAAGAGGAATCAGAATTCTTAATTGTTAGTATCAAGTCTTTGTGGGAACAGGGACTTCTGTCTTAGTTAGGAGTATAGCTGAGATAAATGTGCTGGTTTTTGCTCGGCTGAACTTCAGGCAAAATACAGTTAGATGCTGAAATGCAGTGCAGTTCCAGTGAAGGCAGTTTATGTAGGTGGAGATCTGACTTTATACAAAACTGTTTGGCTCCTGTATTGCTAGGCTGAATATCTTACACCAACCTGCAAACTCTTCTTGAGAAYGAAACGTGATTAATCCTGTGTTCACCAAATTTCTCACTACAATGTGTTAAATAGATATACGTATAACATTTCTATAGGCAAAGTGCTTAGCAAAGTTCTAAATATTGTGCCATTACTGTTTCTGGGCATAAGTCCTGCTTTCAGAGAACATATCTTAGTCAATAAATAACGAAGAAACGAGGAATAGAAAAGATTAATTACGTGGAAATGATTCGTATATGTTCCTTATTTTAACAAG
This sequence comes from Oceanodroma leucorhoa, assembly GCA_030449065.1. Classification (NCBI taxonomy): domain Eukaryota; kingdom Metazoa; phylum Chordata; class Aves; order Procellariiformes; genus Oceanodroma; species Oceanodroma leucorhoa. Next base: position 10,822,646 of record JASVER010000025.1, on the reverse strand, counting down.
CAGTTAATCAGCACTGTAATATTTCCAGGAAACATGGTCAACTTTAATTTATTAATTTCTTAATAGCCTCCAACAAACACTGAAGATAATTAACACCCTTGCTCCTTCAGACTGATGATTTTTAGAGATGAGGGAGTTTGATTGTCTTGAGAGTGAAGAAATCTGGCTTCAGGAGTTGAAGCATTCAGCTATAACTCCAAGTATTGCTGGGTGGTTTTTTTTCTGGTTTGGACGGAAYGAAGATGAGACAAGACTGGGAAGAATGGAGGTTTGAGTAAAGAGCAGATGAGYGACACATAAGGTTAGAAAAGACTTTGTGTAGAGAGAGTAGATGAGAAGAAAGGTCTCCTGAGTAGAGTTTGTAGATCATATTATTTTGACAAACAGATGAATGTGTGTGTCCAAAACATGCCTGAGTGACACGAGAGCCTGTGTCCTGTTTTTAAAAATGAAATGGGTGGGCAGGAGTGAATTTTAAAAGATTTTTAGGTCCCTTGTCCCATAAAATCCCTGAATATTTAGAKGTCTCCATATGTTTAATTGTGGTCTTGATACCTTTTAATAAGATATAGGTTCTTGTATCATTTGTATCACAAGTCTGAAAATTTTTCTCCTGTGGACTGCAGAATTAAGTCTTTACTAACTTTCTACCTACCAATTTATTCTTTACATTTTCTACTTATGAAGACTGGAAGAAGTTATTTTCATCAACAACAAAATTCAAGTGAAATGAAAAATACAGAGTCAATCTTAAAAAAAAAAAAACAAAAAAAACAGAACACAAACCCAGGACCACTATTAAGCAGATCACTCCACCTTAAAAACAATCTTAAAACCCACTGAAGTAAAACAAATTGTAAACAAATTAAACTTTTTTTGAAATATTTGCTGAATCAGGGCCAGATGTAATTGAAGATGTAATGACATAGATTACCGATTCCCAAACTGTAATCCAAGTGGCGTTAGTGGTTCATTAAGCCATGGTAAGTGGTCCCCAGGTGGTTCATGGAACCTTGTAATTACAGAAAAGTGTATGGTGTTTTGGGGGCTGACAGTGTTCCCTGAGCTTTATGAGCTGGCGGTGACCGTATTCAGGAGGTGGATGAATATGTATTCTTGGACAGGAAAGTGAAAAAACACAGAATGGAAGAAAAAAGTGTGTTGGCAAGAGATAGTGTGAGGGATTTAGACTGGGATACTCCACATCTGCAGGTACAGATGTACAGACATCAGCTGTACACGATGTCCACTTTCTACAAAGATCTCTCTTACCTCATGAAATCGTAGCTTTCATTTTCTTTCTCTCTTTTTATTTCTTTGTTCTATTAAGGAGATCTGTARTGTCAGATATGAAAAAGATTTTATAAATGATAAATGATATTTTTTTAATATCTGGCCTATCGTTGGAGGCATAAAGTCCTTTGTGAATCATTAATTGAAAGTCAAAGTCCCTTTGTTGGAGAAAAAGAGAAAATACCCTTTTTATTTCCAAGTCAGCTGCATCTTAGTGAAAGGTTCATGGCTTGACAGGCTTGCAAACTAATGGGCTGTAGTTATTCTCGCAACAGACCAAGCACAAAGTGTGCCATTATGAGCCTTCATATGCTGCCTCAACTTTGTACTTGAAGACTCAATTTTGACTGGACATTACAGAGCAGTCTACAAGTATGATATTCATCTCCCTTGTCTTTAACCATTGGATATTTTACCATCCATACTAAACTAAACCACCAGACTTTACAGTTTCTGCGGCACTCTACAGTCAGCTGTGTTATATCTACAAACTTGAACAAGTTCAGTGGGGAGCACTGAGTTGGCCAGGGTTAGAACACTTGCCCAGTGAGGAGAGGCTGAGGGACTGAAGCTTGTTCAGCCTGAAGAAGAGACAGCTTCAGAGGACTTAACAGCAGCCTCCCAGGAAACTATGAGGTCATCCAGAAAAYGGAGACAGGCTTCTCACAGCCTTGCAGTGGAGATGATCTGAAGGTAAGAATATGTATATGCTTGTATCAGGGCCTCTCTCCTGTGACCATAAAATGAGTTTGTTTAGCTTTTAATTTAAAGCAACTTTTAATCATTTCCAGTTGTTCATACTCTGGGACATTCTGCTCTACCTTAGCAAAACAAGTCAGTTGTATTTAGGCACAGAAATTTCTGTAGGAAACTGGTGCTTTATAAAAAAGAAGAATGATGGTATCTGTGACAGCAAGRTTGTGACAGGAATGGCCACATTGTGACTCAGAGTGAAACTATGAATGAAAAAATGCTATTAATAGCAAACTCAATTTTTTTGAGGGTGTAGGGAAATAATGGCACCTAAGATGAGTTTTACTTAGAATATCTGAGTTAAAATGGCAAAGGCATTCCCCCAAAGCTCCTTTAATTTGGACAGAGCTTTGTGCTGAGATCCTGGCTCAGACCCTGACCCAGAGTGTATCATGGCCTTAACTATCTAAAAAGCTGTAGATTCCAAAGTTTGAGATTTAGGTACATGTGGAGTAGATACACAGTCTAATTTCCCAATTTAAATACATCCTGCAAATTAGATTAAGAAAATCTTATCTCAATTGTGGCAGTCACWGGAAGAACACAGATGTTCAGCATTTACAGAACAATGTTCTGTTTTAAGGCATCGGTTATACTTTGCTAAGTAGCCCAAATCAACACATTTCCATTGCTTCCAGCATGTCTATACCAGTTATCAAATTAGGATCTGCAGCCATTCATTTCAAGCGCTAGCTTGGCATCAATGCTTAGTGGGCACCCTAATATAAAGACTATTTGCGAAGACATGCAATTGCTTCTCTAATGTACATCATCCAGTTTTATTCAGCGTTTACCTGCCTCAGTTGTCTTTATGCAGCTAATTCACAGATGCAGCAAACCATTTATTATTTCATTTAACTGAAGGATCCATTTATCCCAGTCCCACTACCACATATGCACAGCATAGGAAATACTGACTTATTATTGCTAAGGGTGGCTTTGTTTGTTTTCTTTTTTAACTGTTRTTGGAATCATTTAGGTTTTCCTTTGAGGAATTTAGTTTTTTGCAAAAATGAAGGCTATAGYGATGAAAAAAAAATTAAAGAGTTCAGATTACTAGCTATTTCTGAACAGCACTTGGAATAGTGATCTACACTTAGGTTCTGTGGTGGGTTAACCTTGGTTGGCCACCAGGTATCCACAAAGCCGCTCCAACACTCCTCTTCCATCAACAGGACAGGATGAGAAAATACGACGAAAAGCTGGTGGGTCGAGAAAAGGACTGGAAGATTACTGACCAGTTGCTGTCATGAGCAAAGCAGACTCGAATTGGGGAAGATTAACTTAATTTATTGCCAATCAAAATCAGAGTAGAATAATGAGAAATAAGAACAAATTTAAGAACACTGTTCCTCTACCCCTCCCTTCTTCCCAGGCTCAACTTTACTCCCAACTCTTCTACCTCCTCCGCCTGAGTGACGCAGGGGGATTGGGAATGAGGTTGCGGTCAGTTCATAATGCTTCATCTGTGCCTCYCCTCCTTCCTCACACTACTGTCCTGCTCCAGCATGGGGTCTTTCTCATGGGACACAGTCCTTCCTTCACAAACCGCTCCAACATGAGTCCTTCCCATGGGCTGCAGTTCTTCATGAACTGCTCCAGCATGGGTCCTGTTGTGGTTTAACCCATCAGGCAGCTAAGCACCACACAGCCACTCACTCACTCCCCCCTGCAGTGGGATGGGGGAGAGAAAATTGGAAGATTAAAAATGAGAACTCTTATGGGTTGAGATAAGAACAGTTTAATAATTGAAATAAAATAATATACTACTAAAAATAATAATAAAATGTAATAAAAGAAAGATAACAAAAAGAGAGAGAAATAAAACCCAAGAAAGACAAATGATGCAAGTGGAAAAAAACCCAAAACCAAAYGGAAAAAAATAACAAAACCCATCACCACCTGCGGACTGATGCCCAGCCAGTCCCTGAGCAGCGGCCCCCTGCCTAGCATTTCACTAGTTTATATACTGAGCATGASATCATATGGTATGGAATATCCCATTGGCCAGTTTGGGTCAGCTGTCCTGGCTGTGCCCCCTCCYAGCTTCTTGTGTATCTCCAGCCTTCTCAGTCGGTAGAGCATGAGAACCTGAGAAGGCCTTGACTCTGTGTAAGCACTTCTGAGCATAACGGAAACATCTCTACATTATCAAGGTTGTTGTCAGCATAAATCCAAAACATAGCCCCATGCAAGCTACTATGAACAAAATTAATTCTATCCCAGCCAAAACTGGCACATTCTCCACCCCTTATTCCATACCTTTTATGTCACACTCAGGTATCACACTAYCCAATACAACCTCACTAACCACCACCCCCCTTCCCATCGTTTCATATAATACATAGATATCATTCCCTTAATCTATGGACCACCCCTGTAAAATGTCTTTAAAATGTCCACAAATGTACACTGAGTTMATTTAGTCCATGACTTTTTGCTCCATCTGTCATGACAGTCCTTCAGGGCAGGAGAGACAGTGTGTGGTGTTGAATTGTTGCATGCTGAAGACAGTTACAAGCTACTATGAACAAAATTAACTCTATGCTAGCCAAAACAAGCACAGGTCCCTTCCATGGGGTGCAGTCCTTCAGGAATGAACTGCTCCAGTGTGGGTCCCCCACAGGGTCAGAGGTCCTGCCAGAAAACCTGCTCCAGTGTGGGCTCCTCTCTGTGGGCCACAGCTCCTGCCAGGAGCCTGCTCCGACCTGGGCTTCCATGTGCTGCAGCTTCCTTCAGGGCATGTCCACCTGCTTTCACGTGGGGTCCTCCATGGGCTGCAGGTGGATATCTGCTCCACTGTGGACCRCCATGGGCTGCAGGGGGACAACCTGTCTTCACCATGGTCTTCTCCACGGGCTGCAGGGGAATCTCTGCTCCAGCGCCTGGAGCACCTCCTCCTCTCCTTCTCCACTGACGTTGGTGTCTGCAGAATTGTTTTCTCTCACATTTTCTCACTCCTGTCTCCCAACTGCTGTTGCACAGCATTTTTTACCCTTTCTTAAATATGTTATCACAGAGGTGCTACCAATGTCGCTGATTGGCTCAGCTTTGGCCAGCAGTGAGTCCGTCTTGGAACCRGCTCTATCAGATATAGGAGCAGCTTCTGGCAGCTTCTCACAGAAGCCATCCCTACAGCCCTTCCACTACAAAAACCTTGCCACATAAACCCAATACAGATTCTACTAAATGAACAATTGAAGTTTAGTATTTTTAAGCTAAAAAAAAGGGAGCTTTTGATTAGGAAGACAAAGAATATGAGTGTCTTTGGTGATGTAAGTATTCRTTGCTATTGATGGAAAACAAAAATGAAATCAAATAAGAACACAATGTGAGAATGTGTGAATAGTCATATTAGATCATACTGAAGGTCCACATAGCCCCATATTCTGTTTCTAAATGGTGGTCATTCTTATGAAATTAACAGCAGAACAGCCATCAGCTGCTCAGGTCAAACAACCATCCTTGTGGAAGCTCCCTCCTTGGAAGTCTTCCAGATTTGGCTAGGTAAGCCTTTGCCAACCCAGCGAGGACAGTAGTCCCACCCAAAGTAGGAAGTTCGATTAAAGGACCTCCAGAGATCCCTCCCAACCAATTTTTTTTAATCATTATAATGATACTTTCCCCAGTATTTTCTCCTTCCCTTTACTGATTTATTGTGGGTCAAGGAAGTCTTGAGACAAAGACAGTTTTTATTTAGTGACCTTTAAATAGTGACCTTTTTTTTCCCCATTTTTTTACATGAGAGATAATAATAAGGCACTTATCCTTCAGAAAACAACCAAATGCTTTCCATGGCAAATCTACTGCTAGACAATCTGGTCTTTGAACTTAGAAAAGGGTGGTAGCAGGATAGGATTCTCCAGCTCTTTTTTCACGCTTCTGAAAACATGTTTCCTAAATAGTYGTTCTATACTGCAAGCACATTTCCCAACAGGAGGGTTTTGCAAGTGACAGGTTCCTTGATAACCTCAGGCTGTGTGAGGGAGCTACATGACCAGACACTGGCAGTTTTATGTGCGTGTTCTGATTAATTTTTTCACTTCCATTGCAACAATAAGTAATTAACTGTCATGAAGACCAGCCCTTAGAGGGCAGCTTGTCTCAAAAAGTTATTATCCCACTAGGTAAAGCCAYACAAGAACTTGTTGTGGTCACCAGCTTCCCTTTTGTATTAATAAACTGCTGTTATTTGTGGCTTAAGATATCATTGTTCACTGTGGACTGGAGGAGGGAGGAAATAATTAGCTGCTGGCAAGCACGTGGGAAGGAAATTCATTGTCAACACTGACAAATGGAAGGAGACACTCTCAGCCACAAATTGTTTTAAGTCCTACACACATTCTCCCCAAGTCTCAAAGGTCAGCCTGGAGGACTGCATGATGAACTGAGTGCTGGAGTGTCACTGAGATTGCCCAGCCAGGATCAGGGCTACACCGACATTGTGTAAACAGCTGTACAAACACGCATGCCCTAAAGTATATTGACATCTATGAACTCTCAGATGATTTTTTTACACAGGGGCAGGTCTGGATTTGTTATGGGGGAGGCGGGGGGGTGGTAAMAAAGAACATGAGGTGATTGAACAGCAGTGAATGTAGCATACATCGCCTCCTCAAGTTTCATGGTTGTGTCTACTGCTGGTTACAGGTCTCCAATTTCTCATGCCCCAGAAGCCTTTTTTATGACTGCCAAATAAGAGATTTCAGCAAGGTAGATTTGTAATGCCTGTATCCCTTATAAATAACGCTGTCTTGATATTGGGAGACAAGAAAAACAAAACCATGAAAAGTCGGTCAGTTCAAGGATGGTCTTAGGAAAGGTGAATGCACAATCCTGCTTACCCCCATCCCCAAGGGCTTTRCAAAGCCATGAGATAGGTACAATAACAACCCAAATCTCCCACTGAACTATTTTTGTCATACTTCTAGCCAACAGCTACCTCACTCCTTTTCTCTTCTGATCTYTGTCAGGGTATCTATGAAACTCCTGACAGCAGGTAGGCAGCTGGTGGGTCATGACTGCTGCTTATGACACCGGTAATGATTGTCCTCTTGGTACCTTGTGTTCCCACCATCTGTCTGTCATATTTGCCTGCTGTGTTATGTTTTATCTTTGCATTGCAAACTCTTCAGGGTTGGATTTCTTTTGACATGTATTTCTGAAGTGCCAAACACAGTAGGCTTTTACTTTAAAAGTCCCGGACTTGTACAATTTGACATATAGAGAATAATAAATAATAATCAACTATTTTTTTAAGCAGTGAGAAAACCTATTGTCTGGGTTAGTCATATTCTTGGAGATGTATAAGCCTGTTCCTAAACCTGATAGAATTTATGGCTTATAGGAAAACTAATAACTTTTTGTAATTTTCAAAAGAAAAAAAAGCTGTTACAACTGGAAATAAAATATTGAGTAAAGTGAGCACAACAGCTGAACTGGAGCATTAGTTACACCTGGTACCTAAGATTTTGCTTTTCTTTCCCAACAATATGAGAGTGCCGGACACATTCAGTATGTGATATCTATTTCCCCTGTTGCTCTTTAATAACTATTGCTATATAGCTTTTTCTCTGGACAGAAAGAGTAATTCTCCTGTCCGTCACACAAGATGTAACTGCATGTAGGAAAATGAAAGCATTGGTATTACAGATGTGTCTTTGGTTGCACTTATTTCCTTCAATGTCGATTCTACTTTCAACATACCCCTCAGCAATGAGTGCTAATATTAAACAATCAATTAAATGTAAGATGGAAATTAAATATCTTTGCTTTTGGAGTGCTACAACATTTATTGCATGTGCCATACCTCATCACACTGGAGTGTTCGAAATAAAGTATTTTAAAGTGGGACCACTCCACAAAATAGTTTGTCTCGCAGAAATTAAAGATGTTATAAAATCCAAAGCACTACAGCCCAAGCAAGCACCATCTGAGTGAAACACTAAGAAGTGGTAGTGAAGAGAAAATTAGACATGAGCATGTGCTAGAAGAGCACAAAGCATTCGGTAGCACTCTGTTGGGCTGCAGGCACAAAAATATGARCAGTCAGTTGTTTCTGACTTAGAATATGGCTACAATCTTATCTCCAATTCCRTATATCAAACAAAAAAAAAGCAAATTAACCTAAAATCAAATGGTTTTGGATTTGCAAAAAGTGACTAAAAAAAGAAGCTATACACAAAATCTACAACCTCCCATTCAGGTAATTCCTCTAGAACTACTCCTCCTTGAAAATAAGTTCTTCAGTAATTGTCATCTGTCCCTCTTCTGCCACCAATAAGTGGTAAATTCTCTTTCTTGATCCCAGAACGTTCTGCAAATATCCAGGTCTTGGTGGAGGCATCACTGTATGGAGCATAGGGTAGACACAGAAATATGGTAAGGAGTAAGAATACTCTGAGTCTAAAGGCATCTAATAGTAAGGAAAATATTTTTAGATAAAAATACCTTGTTATTATCTTCATCTCTATACAACCTGTGTAGCAGAAGAATGAATTACATTTGTTTTGTGTATTTGTTTTGTTAATGGACAACTTGTGGGCAACATATGCAAAAATTCCTGAGTTCAGTGAAATTATCTAAAGATTTACAACACCCATTAATCTCTAGGAAAGATAGAGAAAGAAATGTTAAGTTTCCATTTTACTGACAATGCAATAGMGATATAGCCATGACTGGTGGTCTGGCTGCAGCCACCCAGCAAAGCAAGCATGGAAATACCACTTAAAAGCTCAGTGTTCACATCTTTAATCTCCTTCCTCTCTCTTTTTTTTTTTTTTTCTCCTCTGGCTTTTGGGTTTTCTTATATTGTGCTAATCTCACTAAGAAGTCACCCGACTTGGACATTCTGCTCAGTGTCACAAGGTGGGGCTGGCATGGAGGAGAAATGTGATCAGCCACAGTAAAGAGACTCTTCTCTCCGGGGCAGGTAGTATCTTATGAGAGTGGTGTGTATCAGTGATGGTAAAACCCAGATGACACCCTTCATGCTAAAACCCAGATGACACAGTACCACCACTGTAAAGAAAAATCTGACATTTATGGTGAGTTGATATTACAGTTGGATGGTTCAATAACTTTTTTTTTCAATTCAGATGTGTCTGCGTAGGATTTCTCGCCATCTCTCTCTACCAGAAAATACTGGGATCATTACAAGTACATTTCCTGTGCCACTATAAATAACACCATTCAAATATTCATCTGCAAACATGTGTTCTAATAAATTATATGAAGAGTACTTATRATTCGCTACAAATTATTGGATCCTAAAGCCCTGCAAAAAGTATCTGATTTTGAAAAACCTGTGGTTTTTTTTTTTTATAATGTGAGAAAAATAACAGTTTGAATCATCTTTTGGGACACACCTCTGCCACCTGATGTTTGTTATAACGTTATGGAAATCAATAGGAGCTCTTCTGTCAATTGCATTATGTACTGGATCAGACCTGCAGAATACTATGCATCTATTTGCATTGATTACAGGTGCTTTTTATTCCCACTCCTGGAACTGGCTGCAATATTATCGCCGCTTTTTAGAAAGGGCAATGTAGCATGTCAGTTTGAAAGATTGTTGCCTTCTGGTCATACTCAGTTAGGAATAAACAGATGTAATTTTCACATTTCCCAAGTCCAGCCTTATACTGAAACACTACTCCAAAGCACATTCCCCCTTCTGTAATGCCATTATTCCCATCACACAATTGTCCCTCTCCATATCATTGACTTCTTTGCATCTCCAAGACTGCAGTTTCCTTTGTGCAGGGCTCAAGCTTTGTTTTCTCACACTAAGCAATCACACAAAATGTCCTGAACCTACAAGACCTTTAACTACTCTGGGACAGATTCCTATTCTGATAAAAATTTATTAAATTTTAGAACTGTGGAACATAACCTTTGAGGTCTAAAAAGAACAGCTCACTGGGGGTTGCCAAAATTCCACGAGAATTAAGAGCCAGGAGATTACAGTTGCCTGGGGATCACAGGAAGGTGGGAATAACTGGGACCAGGACAATGCAGATTAGTAAAGAGAAAACTGGGCTGCGACATGGATTCCACTTTTGTCACTGGCTGTGTGATGTGATGTCCTAACTCAAGCTGAACTTCTTCATGGCACACCTGATGTAAGCGCCGCTCTCATGCGAAGTTACAGGAGCTTTCCAAGAAAGCTGAAAAAATTTCGGTTTATTCAAGGCTGAAAGCTAAATCTCTCTTAATTTTGCCTTAAATGCTTGCTCATGTTTTAATCCATAACCGGTGATGTGATAAAGCAACTTGCCACAGAGCTGAGGTTGCTGTTCACAACCAAGAGGAATTTGGAACTTTCCTGTGTCATTAGACCTCAATAAAATAATAATAATTATATATATATATATTTCAAAAAGTCTTCATAGTTAAATGATTACAGAGTGATTTTACTAATAAGTGGTCATTAAAAGCAAGTTCACTGACACTGACTGTTGACACGTCTGCAAGCTTTAGGATTTCCCATAGGAATTCCATTGGAAAACAAAAAGAAGGGGCTAAAGTTATAAAATCTCACTGGAGTAGTACAAGAGTAAAAAACCACCTGAAGCTTCTTAGGGAAGAAAGGAAGGAAGAAGAACTAACCCTCATCTTAAAATTTATCAAGRGGCCTGTAGCCAGCATCTTTTTGTGTGTTCCCTAACCTCCCCTTTATTATCCTTTACTGACATTTTGAAATATGGCAGATTAGTCAGTGAAACTATAAATAAGCCTCCCCCCCTACCCCCTCTCCCTCCCTGCCCCATTCCAAATACAGTATATTAGATTCAAAGCCTTCATTTCTGTTTTGCATAATTGACATCATTATCTGTCAGGTTGCTGGGCTCAGGTTTGCAGTCATTATGAGATCATTAGAAAAAGGGTTGTAATAAGTTCAGAAGGCCAATCGGCTCTATTCTAATCACTGGAGAAGAGAGTGCTGATAGGGGCCTCGGGGAGAAAGTATTGAAGCAGCTAGAGGATTTTTAATGACCAAATCAAGTTAGGAAAATCACCACCTGTGCCTCAGTGAACAGGATAATTTCAGCTTGGAGTGAGGGTGAGTGTAAAATGGATTTGTAATCACTTTTATTTTCTCACCATTCTTATTTGATTTTTTCTTTTTTTTTTTTTTTTCCTTAGGAATGGGGTTGGTGACTGGGAATCTGCAGAGCAGAGTAGCAGAAAATAGGAAAAAAATCCAGAAAATAAGGTTATTGAAAGAGAATAAAAATAATGTCCTGCAGTAACGGAGTGATGAGTTGCAGGTTAGAACAGAGACTTTGCAAATTCAAGGAAACATCAAACATTTCAAAATCAGGGGGAAACTATTCTGTAACCTAAAAATGAGAAGTGCGGTCTTTTTTTTGGTAGTTAGTTAGTGGGGAGAGAAAAGTATTGCTTGCATTTGATTCTGTCCATCATAATTTAAGTGTCTGAGGTGATTGGATGGGTAACTTGTCTGGCAGTGTCTGCTTTTCTCCATTCACTCCAGAGGGAATACAAAGGAGTAGCTGAGTTAATAAAGCTAATTATTAGACAGTTAAATGCTCACTCCAAGAGTTAAATGACTCTCAGTCATGATTAACTCTAGTAGACTCAGGCACACTGATTCTGCCTTAGACTGGGCATTGTACTTGAATTTGCAGTTACTCAGTTCTTTCCCAAGAAATTGCTACTCCTGTCCTTTATCTTGCCCATCCAGACAACTCCAAAAATCRTATTGCTCTCTTCCATATCGCCCTTTTCCATTCTTCGGAGATATCTATATAATATTTTTCAGAAAGACTAGAGCTCACTTTATCTATACTCCTGAGCAGATGCTGTAGGAAACCCTAAGCACAAGTTAAAATACAACATCTTTCATCAGCAYTCGGTAGCTTGGACTAAACACCATGTTATTTGTATTCACAAKGCTTCTAGTTAGTGTGGAGCACAGGTAGAGAAAATTTCCATCTGCTTTGGATGCAAATAGAATGAGCTCATGTCTGCTCAGAGGGCAAGAGCCCATGTAGGTGTACCCTACATCCGGCTTATCTGTTAGATAATAAATTAATCAGAGCAAGAGCAATCTCCTTTCTGTATGTTTGTACAGCCCTCAGCACAGGAAATTATGGGTTCTGCTGAGTTCTGAAAAGGCCACTCCGTTATGAAAACTAAAATTTAGAATGAATGCATTGTCATCCGTATCTTCATTAAATAAATAAATGGAGCACATTAAAGCCAAGGTGAAAAATATTCAACAGATATACTTCTAATGGAAAGATAATTTAACTGAAGAATAAGCTGTTCACAATATTCTTGTATACACTATTTTATTAGCTTCTGTTACCAAGAACCCATTTACCCTGCATCCTTTGGAAGATATTATAGGGAGGGGAAAATTTAGACTAGATGAATGGATAATATGTGGGATGAATGAATCTTCCTGTGTTAATACATCTTAGATTAACAGAGGCAGGTAATTAAAATAATCTTTTTAAAACCAGATATAAGTAAGCAGACTGACTAAGAAAAAGATAGTGTYAGGTCTTTTTTTTTTTTCTTTCTTTCTCTGTGCCAGACTGTTCTTTCTCTGTCAAGGGAGGTTGCTTGCTTGAAGGCTTCTTTTCTCTCCTCTTTTTTATTTTTTTCTTCCTCTTTTTCTTCACAGAAACCTTTGACTTTATTGTGAAACAATGCCATCCACAAGAGGGGCTATTTAAAACAAGGAAACAGATGGTAGTTCCCTTCCTCTGTTTCTACTATCAGTTTTGTGGTTTATTTTGTTCAAAAATAGGGGTTTAGGCCACCAAAGAGCACATTATGCTGTGTGAAATTGCTATATAACATTACCCAGTAAATGAATCAATAATGGCCCTACCAGTTCTCAGGGAAATCGGATTTTACTTCTCAACCAAATAAAAATATGAATCTGATCTCCTCCCATTTTTTTTTTCTAAAGTTGGATGAATCAAACCATCTGACCCTTGTTCATTCCCTTTGCAGTCATTCCAAGAGATGCTGAATTATTAGGAAGCTTAAGTTACCACAGTCATCAAAAGGTGTAGCACTTTTTTGACCTTCCTAGTTTTGAGGTGTGTTCTGTATATAATTCTGTTAAATGTCTTGTTATTTTAATGCATGTTAAAGCCAATTTATATCCTTGAATAAGCTAGCACATGTCCTCCCTGCGAGACCCCCCAGCTAGCCATAGATGTCGACAGCACCTTCAGCACTAATGCAGGATTCACCTCAGGGACTTGAACTGTTAAGCTACTCCTCTGACCTCACTATTCAGTCATTAAAGGGAAACAGACACTTTTAGAAAATAATATTTATGTACCTTAGATAGGATGACTCAATCATCAGAAAGAACGTATTTCTGTCTCTTGACTATAACATCAATTGACATTCTTTTATCTGTAACTTCACATCATGTGAATATTCATAAATCACAGTGTGAACTATTTTTTTTCCTGATCTGCRTTTTTCCTGATCTGCGTGAACATAATGACGTCTTATGTCATTATGTGAAGAATGACAGCTTGAACACTCTATATGTAAGAACACCAGTATTTCTAGGCACTGCATTTATTTAGCATTGACCAAAGACAATGGAAGAATTTCCACTGAACATGTGGCAGACCACTATGCTGAAGGAGTAGCTCCTTTTCACACCTAACATCAATAAGCAAACAAATCTGTAATTATAAGATCAACAATCTGAAACATTTAGTTATGTCTGCAGCAAAAGATATGAAATACATGCTAAAATGGCCACAGTTCACCGTAATGGAGAAAGTGGGCCTCACTGTGTGTGACAGATATAGCCACTAGCAGCACTCATGTGAAGAACAGTTTGACTCACAGACATGGAGAAGTGTTCCTGCAAAGCTCAAATTCCTATTTGAATTCCTTGTCCAATTTGTGAATCACCTTGGTTCTGAGGCTCATGTCAGAAATTCAATATAAGAAACTTTCTGCACTCACACAGACTATGTGCATGCTGAGATTTGTTCATCACGAGAAACTCTTTAAGGACTCTACTTGAGAACAATTAATCAGGTGAAAATTTATTTTAGTACGTGATTTGATTCAGTTACTGTCTTAGGCTCTAGGCTAAAGGTACACATAAAGCTGTTCCGCTTTCTACATACTACTGACTGTTTCCAAAGCCCCTCCTGAGTTGTGTGTGTGTCAATGTATCAAGGTTTAGCTGATAGCTCTGCTTGTACTGAGGTTACAATCCTTCATTAATCTATATGGTAAATTCTGATACCCTTTTAGAAGATCAGTATGCTATTCTGCAAATTATTCCACTGGACAAAATGCATCACCCTTAATCAGACAGAGAAGTGACTTTCTGCGTAGTCCCACTGAATTTAATGATTGAGCTGAATAAGAAAATACTGATACAAGTCAAGTAAGTAACAGAACATGGCCCAAAATTGGCATATATAGAAACTAAGGACTTAAAGTCTTCCCTTTGCTTCCTTTATTTAAATGACGTGTTCGTATAACTTAATTAAAAACTCATAAAATCTTATATTTGCCTGGCAGAGATTTTTTTTTCTTTTAATGAGGGCTATGGTTTCCAGTGATGAGTTTGAAAACCCACCATATCCTGTCATTGATGAGTCCCCTTTCCTAGCCTTTGAGCTGATCAAAGACAGTATAAATCTAGTAACTGCAGACTGAAGAGTTTATTTTTCTTTGAAAAATCCGTTTTCTACAGAATTGGACAAACATTCACCTTTCTGTTGACAAGTATGGGCTTGTTAGATGGCCTTTCCTGATACACTGTTAATTGGATCTGCTTTAATATTTAGCTTTGCCAACAAGAGTATGAACATACCAAAGGAGCCACAGAAAGCATATCAGAGCCAGTAAGTTAGCTTCTTCAGACATCTTCACCCTTTTTTTCGCTGCTTTTATCATAATGAAAACATATGTCTATTTTTTATTATTATTTTTTACTCTTACAAACAAATCTGTGAGATTAAATACTACCTTTGGATATAAATCTGCATGTGAGCTGATGGGGGCTTAGTGGCATTTATTGATGAAAACTTTAAGAAAGTTTTTTTGTCTCAATTGGAGAAGCCATTTTGGATCAATTTATGCCTAGTAAATCTATCCCGTATTGATTTCCTCCTGAGCAGATGGTCCTTTTTGCTTCCAAAAAGAAGTTACAGTAACAGAATTTTAAAATACACTGAATGTTGGGGTAAATATATATGTGTACTTTATTATTATTGTTAGTAGTAGTAGTAGTAGTAGTATAGTAGCTTGTTTCTTGTCTACTTACTAGGTACACAGACTTTAAGCTAACATGCAGATATTTTGATCTGAGCATACTTATTACACAGTTGCTTGGGATTATGAGAGATTCTGTGTTAATATAAACTATGCCGAGAACATCTTCCAACTTTTCCTCTTTAAGGAAAAGGTTTGGACCCTACGCCTTCATCAGGAGACTACCTATGGCTCAGCACTGGTCAGAGGCTTCCAAATATGACTCTCTTTATAGCATTCTGCACACAGCCCAGTAGCATCACTTTGAGAAAGAAACAGCATACAAGACCATGAGTGGTGTGGAAGTGGGAAACAAGGGAATTCATTTGCTGGTTCACAGTAGGAAAAATTTTACTAAATTATGCTGGATAGATGGGCAGGTCAAATGAGCATGACCAGCTCTACAGTTTCTGCCGAAGGCTCTGAGAGAGCTGCAAGCCAAATCTTCTACGGAAGTAGACTGAGATGATATTGATAAATCCTTCACTTAGTGGAAAGAGCTGTGGTCTACACCAAAAGCAAAGGAAACACATATCACTGCATAAGGATTAGATCTGAGCTCCCCAGGCTTCACCTAATTAGCATTTGTTCTCCAACACTCAGCTTCTATTAGCAATATATGGTTACGAGAGTGCTTYCTACAGAAAAAGGAAGGGATAAAAGGGCTTGTTGACCATAACTCAATATTCTATAATACCTAAGAATGGTCAAGCCTTACAATATTTATCTTAACTCAAATAAATAGGTATGCCATTCAAATACCTTAAGAAAACATCTAATCCTTTCTTTGAGGTGTCTTATACTTGAAATGGCTAATAATAAATGTTTTGTGTGCCAGATTTATGCCTAAGTAATTTTATTATTCCTCCCACCCCCCGAGCACATCTGCTTTACACCTCTTCTTTCTGAAAACTGAAAACAAACTTCAAGAAAGAACAGTCAATCAGCAGTGTTCAACACTATGAACCTTTTTTTTTTTCTTTTTACTGAAGCCTTGGATAGAATTATATTTCCTCCATGAGAGTTGAGTCTTTCAAGTATTTGGAAAAGTGTAGTAACTGAATGCACAGAACACAACACAGTACTCTGCCATCTGATACTGCAAATAATAAATTTCTTTTTCCTGTTTCTCTAGGGAAAACATTCAGGTGACAGATGGTAATTTCTAGGAGATAAGGAGAAGATACTATTACCCAAACAGGTCTAAGAGTGATATAAGTTTCCTAACGACTTTCCCATGAAAAGACATCTTAAAAAATGGATTAAATTAATATTTTCTATGAAGATTTGAATTCTAATTTAAACTCTGATCACAATCACCAAGGCCAAAGCTCCTCCTCTGTTCTGCATCACTACACCATGAGCTCTGACATCTAGAAATGGTCAGAGTTGTTATCAATTCAAATTTTAGGTGGAATTGTGATTCCAGGAGTCACAAGAACTTCGTTATATTAAGCATTGTACAAATACATAATACAGGCAGTCCAGATGCACCTTTTGAGTAGGTGAGATTATTAAAGCACAGGAGGGGAAATAAGGACATAGAATTAATGAAGCATCAGTGACATAACTGGAATTGCAYAACATCATAATAATTCATTGGATCTAGCACTTGTTATTGGAGAGAATGGAATTTCTGCTCCATCAGAAATCAAATGGTGTCTTAATTTGATCATAGTGTCTCAAATGTAAAATCCCACCATTTTCCCTACTTCTGGGAAAGAAAGCTGTACTGCCACAAGGGTTATATTACTAGTAGATCTCAGTTTTCATATATTTTGAAAAGGAAAAGAAATATTTAGAGTGGAGAGGAAAAATTACTGTTTCTCTGACTTCTTACCTACCATCATTTGAAGGAAGTATTATTCACCTCCACCACCCTTGCTTTTCAACTTCTCTGTTTGCGTAAGTAACACAAATGGATGTAGACATGCATGCTTCAAAAACAGACATGTAGATATACATGAAGTACAAAAATACCTACTGCCCCTTACCATAGATTTTTATTGGGTCTGGAATTACATCAGCAAAACTATTACTGACAAATTCACGCTCCTGATAAATGAACACTGTAAGATTACACATTGCTAGGAAACATTTTGCTATGAAGCAGAAACTAAATAAAATTTAAGATTCTGCAGCTGAGGATTTTAAATCAAGGCAATATCCTGATCCTCAGTATTGCATCAGTGTTCTACTACCTAAACAAAGAGAGAAGGAAGAGAAAAAAGAGTGTTGACTTTGCATTACCAGCTAAACACTTGGCACACATGACTGGGCATGACCTTTCTGTTCAAACACATGCTCTCATCAACCAGGACAATAGAAGACGTCAGGCTGTAATGTTTGATATATATTCCACACGCTTGGTGAGCTGGATATGGCCCATTTTACTTTCCAATGTAGTAAGCGGTCCTGAACACACAATCATTTCTGGTAATTGCTTTTTTTCCTTTTTTTATTTTTTCTCCCCTCTGCATTGCAATGTTGGATGAAATATTTTGGTTTTATTTTCTTGTTTTTATGCCAAAGTTTATACAGCTTTCTAACCAAGGCATTTGCCTTTCTGCTTAACTTGAGGTTTCAGTGATACTCAAGCTGAGGGTACTATGCAGATAGAATGGTCTTCATGACCAAATGTGGTCAAATGAACATCCAGRGAGTTGACAACCTTTTAAGGGAATTTCCTGTTAGATATGAAACTAACATATTTGTTTCTTACAGGGATGAATCAGTAACAGGTTGTACCATACAAAAATATTTCACATTCAAAATAAAAAAAAAATTAAAAAAAGTAGACCAAACTGCTTTCCCATAGAGGCAACCTTGATAGTGTTAAGAAGACTCTGTAACCATTTCTCTGTGTTTTCACTGGAATCAAAATCTCAGTTGGTAGCTATAAGGGTGATAAATTATTCATTTTTCATCTTCCTCCTCATTAAATCTTAAGGCTTTGATGGTGCCTTTGATCCCACCACTGATGGAAAAACTGAAGAGAGATGGAGAAGGTGGGAAGCATTTTCTTGTATTGCACCAGGAGTTGCATCCTGATGCCATTTCTTGTATTACATCAGGATCAGTGTCCTTAGTTATTTCTATTATTTTTTTTTCCCAGGAGACCACTATTCTACCTCTTCATTTGCTACCTGAAGTATTCATCCTCATGCTCTCTGACAGAAAATACAGAGCAGTGGAAACAGGACTCCCTCCAGTACTTGTTCTTCTCCATCACCTTCTTTCTACATTTCATCAGTGGTACTCCTGGTCTCCACAGCCAAGCCAGAGCCAAATCTGAGCACAAATTACCAAAGAAGTGACCAATACCATCCTCACCAAATTTGAACAAAGGCTGTGAAGGCATAGATCAAAGATGTGGGTTTCTTAGCAACAGCTTTGCCACTTTACAGGGGTTCTTTTGGTCTTCAGCAAGTCTTAAATAACACATCTTTGTGTTATAATGAGAAAAGCTCTATTTTCCTTCTCTGACTGTTTTCTTTTTTTTATCTTTATTCTATATAAAAACTTCAAAGTTAAGTTCATATAATAATTAAAATCATATTTTGTGCATATTATATACTTATAATCCATTTGAGGGTACCAAAACATAAGAATCGTTTCACCCACCTCCACCTAATAACTCTCAGTAATACTACATAAAAATCCTGTAGGCAACGGAACCTGAAGAATAATTTGCATTGCCACAATGTATTAGCAAAACTTGGATTCTGTCCATAATGTTGAAGTCCTGGCCATATTGTTTGCTGGGAGTRCAAAGTTCTGTAGTGACAGCTACAGACTTGGATCTTGGTTTGGCTTTGCATTTCATGCAAAATATGGCATTTCAGCAGATGATGTCTCCAGTCTGACAGATCAGGATTTCTAGCCAAATTTTGACRCAGTATGATCCAGGAGTATTGTGAATTATTTACCTGAAGGAAAACAAATATCTTAAAAATGAAATCTTCTTACAATTTGATTGGCCAAGAAATGCTTCTAAAGAGGTGATTATCAGACACTTCTTATAGGCACAGTTTTTTGATTTTTGTCACTTCCTGATTGATTCATAGTAGGGGCTCAAACCAGTGTCTGCGGGAGTCAAAAATATTTCTGGTCATCTGCAATAGATTGTAATCCCTTTTTACTTTCTATGCACTGCATCAGGGCACAAAGATGAAATCCCAAAAAGGAGTTCAAGCATGAAGAGTGACAGGTCCAAACAAAGCAGAAAACATGCTCCCTTGGAGAAGTCAAACACCCAGGATAGGTCTCAATATCTCATTCATTGCTGCTTTTTTGCCTGAATGACTGAGGACTACATCTCTATGATATGCAAGTTTACTGTGAAGGAAATATAGTTGAAGTCAACCAGAAAGCCAAGCAAAAAGTTTGGTGTAAAACTGGAGAAAGTGGATGTAACACATCAGGGATCGACACAATAAATGGAGCAGTAAAAGTGAATCCAGAAAGCAAGATGGACATAATTGTCAGATATGAAAAGTAGTAAGGCTGACAGAGGATCCTTCTTTCATTGKTTATTTGGAGAAACTAATACACCTCCCGTACTGGTTTTGGCTGGGATAGAGTTAATTTTCTTCATAGTAGCTAGTATGGGGCTATGGTTTAGATTTGTGCTGAAAACAACGTCAATAACATAGGGATGTTTTTGTTACTGCTGAGCAGTGCTTACACAGAGCCAAGGCCTTTTCTGCTTCTCATCCCACCCCACCAGTGAGTAGGCTGGGGGTGCACAAGAAGTTGGAGGGGACACAGCTGGGACAGCTGACCCCAACTGACCAAAGGGATATTCCATACCATATGATGTCATGCTCAGCATATAAAGCTGGGGGAAGAAGGAGGAAGGGGGGAACGTGCGGAGTGATGGTGTTTGTCTTCCCAAGTCACTGTTACACGTGATGGAGCTCTGCTGTCCTGGGGATGGCTGAGCACCTGCCTGTCGATGGGAAGGAGTGAACGAATTCCTTATTTTGCTTTGCTTGTGTGTGCACCTTTTGCTTTCCTTATTAAAATGTTTTTATCTCAACCCATGAGTTTTCTCACTTTTACACTTCCAATTCTCTCCCCTATCCCACTGCAGGGGAGTGAGCGAGAGGCTGTGTGGGACTTAGTTGCTGTCTGGGGTTAAACCACAACAGCCTCCTTTAGACTGCTTTATCTGTTTTGGCCAAGTACCTACCTACATTTCCTGCTGTGCTGGCCAGTAACTAATGCTCATGGTCAAAAAGAAAATCTACAGTGAAGCAAGAAATAGAATCCATGTATCTCAAACCCCAATTTATAATCTTAACMCCTACAGCATACTTTGCCTCTGGGAAAAAAACCAAAACAAAACCAAAAACACTGTACTGTGAGGGTTTTAGCACTTTCCTTCTAGAATCAAAGAGGGGATTATTCTACCATCGATTTTCTGGGACTCATGTATTCTAAAAGTGCCAAATAAGACTCATTCCTGCAACATAAACTTCATTGTGATTTTAAAGAAACTACTCACGTGTGTTGTGTTAAGTACACATTTAAATGTCTGTGTGACTGAGGCTTAAGAAATCAGACTGTACTATTTTTGTATTCCTGTCCCTCATCCTCTCAAATCATCCTACATCTTCATACCTTCCCACTATTGTTTTCATTCACTTGTGTTCTTAGTTGTCAGAATCGAAAGCTCTCTGGGATACTAGTTTGCTTTTAATTTGATTCATTTTTCTATAAAGCCTAACACAATAATCAGTTAGTAGAATTTTGCACATTATATTAAAACACATAAAAATTATAACAAAAACACAACCATTCACCTCTGGAGAGGGAATTGGATGAGACCACATCAATAAATCTCTAAAGCAATACTGGTATTAGTAAATTAAACATTTCCAGGATGATTCTCTGATACTGAGACCATCTGTCACAGAATTGTATGTGTCCACACAATTAAACTCTAAAACTGCATAGCTAAATCCAAACATGTTTAGGAATGTTTTCAGATCCATGAAAGTTACTAAACTGTGCTCAAAACCTTATTAGCCAATTGTCCAAAGCTAAAACCATATCAAGGACCATTCTAACAATTCAATGATTGAACAGGAACATTTCTTGATACTGTTCAACTTACTATTCTTGACGTAGCCTAGACATGCAAAAGGTAACCAAAAAAGCTGTGATAAGAAGCCATTTAAAAGTCAGAAGCAATGTTCAGCGTCTGACACACGGGAAACCTAAGCTGAGGTCTGCAAATCCCCACCTTTACAACTCAAATTGGCAGAACAGTTCAATGTTCCTGTGCTCAGGACAGCATTAACCTGAATAGTTCACTGTTCTGTTCTTGCTGCTGTTGTTGTTGTTGTTGTTTTTCCTCTGCTTGAGAATGACACTTAAGACTACCTCGCATAAATACCGAAAACAGAACTGTTCCTCAGGCCGTGACAGCAAGAAATTCAGCATTCGAAGAAAAAGATTTTCTGAAGGACCAGACTTTTGCCCTGTGAAGTGAGTCACATTCTGAATAAGAGGAGCAGCAATAAAACTACAAGAAAATACATTTATTTTTGAAAAAATATGGTTATGGGCACTACATATCTCAGAAGAATGATGCAGTGATATTCTGTCTCCAAAGACAAGCTGAGATCATAAGCAGTTCAGCTTTGTTACTAGTAAGACCGAGATTTTAATTGAGGTCTAATGACATGGAACTTACACTGATGCTCTTAGAAAAAGAGCGAACTTTCACTTCTCAGTGAGGTGCTATTCTCAGCTGCTGGCACTCGAGGGCAGCCAGCATAAACCATTTGATTGGACTATACTGGAAAGATCTGAGAGCACTCCGAGACAAGAAGCTCATGTTATTAATTTAGGCTCAGCTACTAAAATGTTAATGAAACATCAGCCACACCACAGAGCCAGGACAAAAGGAGGAAGGATGAGAAAGCAAACCTACTGAGTGAGAAACATTGTCAGTAGGCTCAAGTGAGGCTCAGCTATACAGAAATCTGTGGGGCCTCTTGCTTTAGAGGAAAAGACATATACATACCTTTTAAAGAGGGATAGATTAAAAAAAGGTTGTTGGCTAAGCTATGGCATTTTTCCCATTCTGTTTTCCTTCCTTCTCTGTACTCTAAGCCCAGACATGCCTCCAGGCACTGTGTCTTTAGGCACCTGTAACTTAGAGTACCCAGAATATGTTTTTCATAAATGTTCATCATTTTAGAGTCCTACCTGAAAAATCAGGAGAGAAATGCTTATACGCCTTTAAAAAAATCTTCGGTAATACTGGCTGGAAGTTTTCTTATCTTGGAAATGTAAGTAACTATTTTCATCTTTATTTCCTCAGAAACATTACCTTAGCACTTGAGGACTTGACCCTACTTATATGCAGCACTGTACTGTTTTCTGCCAGGTCTTCTATATCTGTTAGGTACATGTCAGTACGTTTTGCATTTGAATACAGATTATTTGGAGAAGTTTTATATAAAAGTAAAGGACATGGTTATTTTGAACCTGTTTGAGCAGAAGGATTAGGCAAGATGAGCTCCAGAGGTCCTTTCCAACCTCAACCATTCTCTGTTATTTTGCTCCAAACACACAAATACATCCATGTTTAAGAATGTGCTTCTGTAAGTCTTTGTTTTCTGGCATGACTGTCACTTCAGTCTTCTTATCCTGGGGAGGGGTGTGCTGTGGAGTGAGGATTCTAAGTGTGGCAGATTCATTTCCCTCAAAGAAGGAAAGAGAGGGAAGAAAGAAAGACAAAACCCCTGACATCAGGACAAAATGGAGGAGATTCAGTAACAAAAAATCCAGCTTTGCCTTAATACAGTTTATCACACCATCAAAACGAATCCCTGGCAAACATGGGACAAAACTTCTGAACACAGAAGGACCCTTTGGTGGCATGGGACTGTAATGAAGCATCTGCTGTGCTGAATGCACATAGATACAGCAGGGGCTGAGGAAGAAGTGTTTAAGGAGACAATAAAAACTACCTAGGCAACCAGCACACTGCTGAAAATTAGCTACTGCCTCATAGAGCACAAAATGAACACCCTGGGTTTCCTGAGCCACTGCATAAGACACCTAAGATTATTGGCTTTCTTCTATTCAGCAGTGATATTTTGGGACATATTATGCATGTTATTTGCTTTATCAGAACAGGTGACAATTAACAAATTTCTTAATATGCTACAGGACCATATAGTGCCTTTACGAAGCACTGCAGGGGCCCATTACACTAATGCTAAAGACGTTAGTGAAGTCTACAGAGGAATAAAGCTATCTGCAGAACACAATCAAGTGTAATATAGGGATCCCTCAACTACTTCTGGGCAGATTGGTGTATCCCTAAAGCATGATGCCCTACCACCCACTGATTGTAATGAAGGTCCTGAAGGAAAGAGAGAAAACTTGGAGCATAAAGACTTATCACGTGGCTTCTGTCTCCACCAGTTCAACACAATGAGTTGTCTATTCCTAATTTAACTTGCCTCCTTTGTATTGACAAAGCCTCTTGTCATGGTAGCTTTCCGTTTACACAGATGAAAATAAAGATGAATGCATTTGTAAGAGCTGGAAACTTTTCAAATAGGGACTAGTACTTAGGTCTGTGTTTATATAGCACCTAATATAATGAACAATGGACCCATGCCCGGAAATCTTAAATTTTGTCACATGAGAAATAATAACTGATATTACAGTTATTCCGTGCTTTGTTTTAGAATTATTATCTACTTTGCTCATAGCATCAGTCATATAGTCTATTCCTCAGTAGAGAGGCATAAACAAAGATAAAGTAAAATAACAACAGCTGCCAATTTAGGGTTATCTCCACTCATGAACTTATGTTCCCAATGTACTTTTCACACTTATTTATTCTAGGGTGGGAAGCAAAAAGTAAAATAAATTATACCTCTTGTGTTTCCATACATTGAGATCTTTATTTATCAGTCAACCCATAGGGTGCCAAGAAGCTTGAGCAGCAAGAACAGAAAGCAGCCTAGAATATGTGAAATAATAGCTACCAAATGGAAGCCTCTTAATGAGAGCTGGAAAGATCTCAGACTTGCTGGAAAGTTGTCATAGAAAACAGATACTTACTGTTCTTGACCAACACTCACTATTTTGACTTATGTTGGTAATACTGCAGAGAAAACTTYTGAAAATCTGGAAACTCCTTAGCATACTGTGATTCCCATAATCCAAAACCACATTTAACACTTCTGGGCCACCATATTGCAGCCAGGTCATGTAAAAATAGTCTTTCCTCCACCACAACACAGAAAAGATCTCATTACCTTGTGCACCCAAAGTATTAGAGTAAAAAGGAAACCCTGAAGAAGTTTGAGTAACACAGCATAATTATCTCATTTCACAAAGACAGTCAAAAGTTCAGTGTTTTTTCCAGTTTACCTATTTAACTGGTTGCAGTCCTCACAGTGTCCACACATAATCTTCTAATATTTGCCTTAATCACAAGTCTGCAAGATGCAAAAATGTAATTTTACCTGGTTTATTGGTGGTTCTTTTTTAAATATGCCAAATGGGTCTAGTTAATGATTTTACCACTGTTGAAGAATATTTGATAATCAAAGCATTGGGTTTTTTTCTTTTTTTTTTTTTTTTCATTGTTTATTGCTCTTTTCCACAGAAACACAGATATTTCACTGAAATTATTGATGGGAAGATATCTGAAATCCAGGGAAAAATCTCTGCACACTGTAGCTACATCTACACCAATAAAATATGTGTACCCTGAAGCATTCCCAGACACTGAGATAAGCTGGCAAGGAGACCTGCATCTATGCTAATGAACTGTCAGTCACCAGAAGAGCTCAGCAGCTTGGAAACTGCCTACTGGGATCCCTGGAATGGTCTAATTGCTAAATCTTATCCAGGAACCCTTTGGGACAGTGTAGCTGCACTGGGCCAAAATCACACCATAAAAAACTTCTGAAATATTACTAGTAGAGATATAGGACTCAGCATGGCCCAAGAGAGACMTGAATAAAAATACCTGACATTTTGGGAGTAATCCAATTTCACTTTCTCTCTCCCCATCACACACACASAAAGCAGAGGTGGGTGTGAAAGATTTCACATGCTTCCCAATTAGCAGAGAATAGAGGACCAGGGCTGCAACATGCAGTAAGAAGGGACACAGAGCTGCCTGTAGTAATAGATACCAACTTACCACATCCCTAGCAGCAGGGCACAGCTCACTGCAGTATGTCAGTACCAGCTTGCATGCAGGCCTTCTTATTATGGCAGTAGTGCRAGTACAACACCACACGATCATGATAGTAATTCTTCTGGATCTGGACTTGTTCACAYACAGCCACCTCGAGTTTCCCCATGCTGGTGAATGCAAAGATCATCTATAGTGACTGAGASACTTCTCATGGGAAAACAAAACAAAACTGAACCACGTAATACTTTTTTTTTCCTCCTAAACCTTGGTGGTTGAGCTTTCTGAAATTGCCTTCCCCCCCCAAAAAATTCTTTTTCCGTGTTCCCTGACCTATCCATTTATACAGTGGGTGTATTTTAACCTCTACTCTGTTTCTCTTGATATCCAAAGTGTTCTGTTTCACTGTAAAGAAATAATCAGCCAATTTTATTTTTTTTTTATTTTATTCAGGCGTTCCTGTGGAAACAGAATCCAGTAGCAGTCAGACATCTTGTTTGCTTGTAATGCTTAAACTGTTATCACATCAGACCATGCTTAGGACAAAGCCTGAAGTAAAACAAGGAAAAGTTTGAGGCTTACCTGTCTCTTATTATGGTCCCAGTATGCTCATACCTTCAGTGCAGACAGGCATCAGCGTATTTGTTACTGTTTGATGAATGTGTGTCATTATACACCACATAATTGCTTGCAACAATATCAAGTGGTCAACATGAGCCAGATCAAAAAACTTGGATTTCTCTTTTTATATTCCAGGTGGCAAACCTATATGGGAGAAACAAGCTGCTCAGTTTGCAACATCCCAGGGATTGTCTGTATTTTGAACTGCCAYCATCTTCATTTGTGACGGTGAAATCCCCATTATGCCAAAAGTTTCAGACTTGGAAGACTAAACCTTAAGTTTCTAGATATGAATATGAGTTTCTAACTTTAGAAATGTAAGCTTTAAAACATTAATAAAATATACCTACAGACAAATAAATCTTTCTCACTGTTAAAGATGGGCAGAAATCAAAAGAAAAAAACAGTCTAAAAGCCAGATATATTGACTCACAATTCCAAACCTATCCTCTAGGTAGGTGGATATACAGATAATGTTCTCAACAGAAATACATAGTACTGAGAAATACAGAAATACACAGTATTGAGAATGGAATTGAATTAGATAAGTAGTTTAGCTTATTTATGGTAGTAGCCAGTTTTAAAAATAATATTTTCTGTTAAAAAACAATCTTTTTTTTACCAATCATCTCATAGAAATAGAAATGACTCTCCCTTCTTCTAAATCGTGTTCTTGATGGAACCAGCTAAAAGTCATTCAAAATTATTACAAAAACTTTTATAGGTTGTTTGTTTGTATGTTTGTTTGTTTAATAACAAGATTGTAAAAGTTTTGCTTCAACAAGATTGTAATAACAAGATGTAAAAGTTTTTTGAAAAAATACATCTAATTGGAAATATTTTTTGAGAAAATAGAGATAATTTGAAACTTTTTTCCTTAATTATAATATATTTGATTTGAAATTAAATTAAAGGTGCATCATGTTTACTGTACGGGGTGCCTTATACTTCCATTTTTTTTCAGTGTGAATTTGTCTCATATAATGCATCAATGCCTCTGCTCTGGGTGAAGGGAGATATTGTATCATGCTTGTTTCACCCTCTGAGAGCATCATGGGAAAYGTGTCTTTGTAGGGAGCCAGACCAGTGTAAGTATGAAATAACTGAAGTAAAACTGCTGTAGGATTCTGTGACATCAGCTTCTATATGTGGGATTTGTCCTAGAAAATTAAAATGTTCCTTATGAAGCAATTTTCAGTAAAGGTCTGTCAGACATGTTTTGTTGGAGACTTTTTGATCTGCTTTAACCAAAGAATTTCTATTCTTGAAAACTCAGATTTGACATTTCACATGATAATCCCCCAAAGTGATTTTGCATTATTTTGCTTGGATTTTTTTTTTTTTASTAACACTCCTATAAATAYTTTTCTTTTTCGCCTGACTCTCTTCCCCCATTGCTTTCTTCCACCACACACAGCACAAACCTACAGATCAAAATAAAAATATTCTGTTGTATACAGTGTGATTCCTATCTTCTTTTATTGCTGTTGCTGTCAACAGCAGCATTTTTCTTCAAAATGATAAGAGAGAATATAAAATATAAACAAATCAGCTTCATCTACAGCTGTTTAACATAACATTTAATTGAGAATTTGATATTAMTTATGAAAAGAACTCACAAAAACCCCACTACAACTTCAATACATTAGTCCACATGAAATAAATAAGCCTTATTAGTTGCACTGTTTGAGATKATATTAGCATGTGCTGATCTAAAAACATAATACTGATGCAAAAATGTTAATTTTTTTGAAATCTTTTACATTCATACTAAAAGCTGCCTGTGCCTTCATCTGAAGAAAGGTCATATATTTTCTTTCAAACTAGTGCTTGCCTGCATCAGATTTGCTAAAGAACCAAGAGCTGTTCACCTCTAGAAGAAGGAGTCTGAAACAAACAGTTGAGAAGTGTCCAAGAGCACTCAAAGGCTCTTTCACATGCCCAGTAGTTAGTTGTCTTATTGAAAGCCAGGAGGCTCAGATCTCACAGGGCAAGCTGTAGCCCTTCCTTGTCTGTTCTTTAGTTTGCATAACCTGAAATTAGACAACATCTTAGGTAAAAAACTTTACAAATGCACATTTTAGAATGTCTCAGTCAAAAGAATAATCAGGGAAGAAATGAGCACGCAACAGTGATGTACTTGTAATTTAGAGTGTATGTGAAGGAGGAAATGCAGAAGAACTGGTCAGGATTACAAGGAAAGCATTTTTGACTGTTTAGAAACACCAAGGAAGTAAAAAATCTATAAGCCCCAACATACTAATTTTAGAGCACAGAAATYTGGGAGTTATGATTGTTTTGACCATTGCTACAAACACCCAGCTGAAAGGGAGGAAGCTTTTAGTGAGTTTAAGCCATGAAGGCAAGAAGAGAGAAGATCGAGATAATTGTCTGGATAAGAGAGATGATCCAATGTTGCAGGTCAGATGAACGAAACAATATAGAAATAGGCCAGTAAAGCTGCAGTCTTTGAGTCCTGTTAGCTAACTGTAAACATGAAGAAATGCAATCTGAACGCATATATTTTTTGTCTACACAAAGAAGTCCTATGCACCAGATCCAGGGATCATTCAGCAGCTCCTTACACATTACTTGTCACTAGGCACTTGGCTGACAAAAGATCTATTTCTTTGATGCACTTATGTGTCGTCATTTAATATAATAGACCAAAGTTCATATTTACTGCGGATARATGTATAATACTTAAATGGAACATAAGCATCTATTACTTACATACCATTTTAAACAGAGTATCAAATTTCTCCTGCAAAGAYAGACAAACTACATTTTTTCACTGTGTACTGTAGGTAGTGCTTACACATACTACTGTAAAGCCTTCTTGCTTTCAAAAAAATCTGTTTAATTAATACTAGAGCAAAACCTGGAGGTAGCATACACCCTTACAAGCAGTTAAAAATCAATAAAGGATGCAGGATTTCTCCAGAAACGCTGATAATTCTTGTAGTATTTTAAGAGTTACAAGGAACTTCTTGCTTGGTAGAGGAACAAGTGAGATAGATGACTTTGAATGTAGTTTACTAATGGGGTAGAATGGGGCAGTTGCAGTGATTTTTCATTTCCATTCTAATATATTAAAATATTACAGTCAATTTATTTGTATAACTTGATTCAGAATTATTAAACTTAATTTATACRTAAAACTTGACTGTTTTCTTTTTTGCTGCTTTTTATAACAAGAAAGGAATTGCGTATTTCCCATGAAATGAAAAATGCAGTTCTTGCTCTCCTCTATTTTTAACACCATTTTTTTGAAGAACTTGTGCAGGGAAATCTGTTAATTGAAAATACTGACAGGATCCCCAGAAGGAAAAAATCCAACTGAAAATTAGTCTAAAGTTTTACTGAAATATCAGAAGTTCTTGAAACTAATTAACTTCTCTTTGTTGAATGCATGCTAACGGAATGAAACTCTTCCATTCATCACTTCAACATAGCTGAATAGTTTTCTAATAGATTTTTTTCTCAGTAACTGTTATCTTCTGAATATCTTGCCAGCCTCACTCTGCCTAAATAGAGCTACAGACCACTAGCAGGAGTTAAGGATTTTTTAATTGGAAAAAAAAAAAAAAGTATAAGATTCCCATCAAGATGTGCATATTCCTTTGTCTACCTTCCTCSTAGACTTCCTTTTTTTTCTCTTTCCCCCTTCTTTTTTCCTCTGGGCAGGGGGCAGGTGTTAGTGTTTTTGAAGGACTGAAGGTCCTTCCTAGCAAACAGTTTAGTTTGAAAAGCAGCCTGCTTAGTAGGTGCTGACGGCATGAGTCCCGGTGCACTCCACGCACAGAGTAGCTTACTGCTGCACAAAAACTGAACTGTAAGCCTCCTTGCTGTGCATAGTGCTGATCTCAGGCCCAGAGTATAAATCAGCATCTGTCACATAGTCAAGGCACCCCAAATTAAACCAAGTGACAAATCAACTGCTAATTTCTAAGCCAACATAAGGAGGTTTTTACATTTACTGTTTGATCTCAGCAAGTGTGGTAGGATTTTAGAATGTTTTTAGAATTTTTTTTTTTTTTTTTTAAATCTCATGTCCTAAGAAACATTTCTTTCTGTCCACGCTGCTGGCTGTAGAGTAGCTCAAGCATAGCTGGGGTCCTAGCTCTGAGATGGTCCCAAACACCCTGCAGACCTGCTGCAGATGGTCCCAAACACCCTACGACTCAGGTCAGACTCAGCGAAACTCCCTAAACAAAGCTTGAGCCATATGCAGTCATGCATTTTACCTGGGCTGATGCTCTCCAGAAAGCTCCCAAACGTGGCTAGTGGCACTGATTTTTGGCACAAGGTTGAGCATTCCTGATGTACCTAAAGGATCAGGCTTGGTTTTGGGAACAGAAAGACTCATGTTTATCTGAGAGAACAGAGTGCAGAATAACAGTCAGTGGCCCTGTCAAATATTTTGAGTCACATTGCTACATTTCATAATGAGAATTTGGAGGATTATTTTCTGTCTGGTTCCAATAGAGCCTTAGGCCATTTAATCTYATCCATCATTGTCTGGAGAGGATTGTGTTACACAAAGTAAACATCCATTAGTTTATCCCAGGGATCCAGTGAACTTAACTTAAACTATTTATGAAAGATATTGTATTTGCAGCTGAAATCAAATAATTGATCTCTGTGTAGGTCACATCTTCTTCACTTTTCATGAAGTTCATCCCACARTAAAACAAGCTCATTAAGCAAATGAGAATTATTGAAATATTCCTTTAAATATTAAAAAAATAATTTGCATTTCATAAGTGTAATGCTTTTGTCCTTCCAGTGCACTGTTACTTGTTATATATTTATTATGCTGCAGCCTAGTTTCCTGGCAAAAGTATTTCATTAGCCAGACTTCACTGAGCTTCAACCTTTCTTCCCATCAAGTATGAGCTCAGAGAAAACAAAACAAAAAAAACCCAAACAATAAAACAACCCCAAAACCAACCAAACAAAAAACCCCCAAACCCTTGAGCAACCCTTTTTTTGCAAATCCTTCCCACTGAAAATCATTTAAGAATAGTCATTGATTAATAATAATTCTTAAAATACACTGAGATAACTGCAATGTAGTCTACGTCTATACTGTAATTTGAGTGCTGGCCTAGGCTCAGCCTGTCTGCAGGACAGCACGGTACCTTCTGATGATAACTTGGACCTGGAATGGACCAAACCTGAGCAAGCTCCTTGTTTTAGCAGTATTAAGTATGGGAGCAGCCACAACTTATGTGTTAAGCACCTTGCAGTCTAGCTCAAACAAGTCTCGATCAGACAAAGGACAGGAAGATGCAAAGATGGAAGTGACTCATCTGAGGTTACATGGCAAAGATAAAAAGTAAAGGTCTTTTCAATCCCCTTTCTCAGGTCACCAAACCCGACTGCCCTTCTCATTGGAAATGTATTCTGGTCTTTGGATTTAATAATGTCCTTTCAGAGCACGGGATGATGTCAGCTGATTAATGTTGCAGACAGGAGATTGCAAGATCACCCAAGGTTAATATGATAAACAATTAGAGAACTTAGGATGCAGCAGAAATCATATTGTCTGACAACCCTCTAACTGTAGCAGTGGTGTAAATCTGAAACAACCCCCGTCCCCAAATGCACAGAGTCTGCCTCAGCATCAATAATAATTCACATCTCAGTGCTGTCAGAGATAAATATCGCTGATCTCAAGGCCACTGAAATCATCCTGAACCAATAGTCACAGCCGTCAGCGAGAGAGACAGAGTGATAGGGGAGACAACACCCAGAGAGCAGTTCTTAGCTTGCATTTGCCACTAAAGCCTTCCATGACTTTTAGTTAAGTCAGTCATGAAAGAAAATACTGACCATAATGCCTACAACCGAGTTCCTAACTCTGCATAYTGGGCACCTTAAAAAGAGGCCTGTGTGCTAGATGCCTTGGTATTTCGCAGACCTCAATTAAGTTAATGTGACTGAAAGTCTATCCAGTCAAAAATATGAATCTGAGCACTTCAGCAATTCAAATTACTCCCTCCTCTTCAACCAGATTTTGAAGGAGGCAAAAGAGRCCCAAAAGACTGTCAGTACACATAGGAAAGGAAGACTGAAGAATGGGAACGGTCAGAAAAGGGAGTGCAATAGATACAGAGTGTATCGACACAGGGATAAAGGAACTGAATGGACTTTACAGTAATGGGTACAAAGGTGTTCACAGAAAAAAACTATGGGTTGAGGCAGTGGTACAGGAATGCACAGCATCAGCATCTCTATTCTCCTTCCACTTGAGATCTATTAAGTCAGTGTCATTATTGTCCAGTTTTAGTAGTGTGTAGGCTTATATAATGTCCAGTGAGCTCCAAATTTAGGCTTACGATTTCCTTTTTTGTTAAATCTGCATTAAAAATAAGATGACATGAGTAAGAGAGGATGAGAAACAGCTTTCTCGGAAAGCTGAAGAAAATGGAGACTGTCCAGGTTTAGTTAATTTAACTAGAATGTTTTCTTTTAGGTATTTAAACTCTTAAAAAATTTGCTAAAASTTTAACATTTGGAAATAAAAACCTCTTCAAAAGCTGAAATTGAGAAATTAATTCTGTATTTGTTGAAATTAAACGTGGTTTTAGCTGAAGCAAGGTTTTTATCAGAAGTGATTAGATGGGCCGAGCGTTATTTCTTAATAAATTATTCATGCAGAAGATGCGCATGTCAAAATTCAAGGAGGACAACATCCCAGGCCAAAGGATGCAGTGGTGTCATGGCAAACCTGCAAAGTACAGGATAAATTCAGAAAAATCTCATGCTTTAAAATCCTGAATTGCTGTGAACTTACCTGACATGGATCTGAACTAAACATGAACAATGAAATCTGCTGATTTCAGATMATATTATTTAAATATCCCTACAGAAAATAAACTAAAATAAAGCAAAACTCCACATATCTTAGTACATGAAAACTGATTTTATATACATTTATTTCCATCAGTTCCCTTTAAGATCCAAACAGCTGTTCAGCTAGTTGACATGGCCTCAAAGTGTCACTCTTATTTCTTTGAGAAAATAAAGAAGGTTGCAAATGGCCACCTGACAATAGCTCTCAGATTTATTTATTTTCACTGATGTTTAACCAGGGAGTGATCGGAAAAGTTTTTAGCAAGATGGCACAATTTCATGCTAGAATAGTGTTGATTATCTGTTAAAATTTTGGAATAAGAAAGGTGCACTTTGATTGTACACATATCAGTAGGATCTTTTTCCAACGGGAAAAACTGAAATATATCACAACAATTTTTAAACGGATTAATAGTAAAATGAAGTGTGAACAAGACAGAAAGTAGCCAAATTTTTGGTCCCTGTTTCACAAGGTTAATAATAATAATAATAATAATAATAATAATAATAATAATATCATTTAATTTAAAGCAGAAATGGATGGCTTGCTGCCAGACTGGATTCAAACACTTGTATGATGATGGTAAAAACATATGACAAGAGAGATCTTTTGGGTTAAAAAATTAATTGTTTCAGACAAGCTGTCAAGTTCTTAACACTAACATTCCCTAAATCTAAAAATTTATATACCCAGAGACCAAGATTCACACTTGATTGTACCTGACTAAGAGGTTTTCAATTCTGTAATGATTTTTGGCACTAGAAATATGCCTGCAAGGTTCAAACACTTTAGAGAAGAATTGCCTGGCAGGTTCTCTGCAGGCTTGTTTGATTACAGGATCAGAGCGAATTGACTGGGGATGTTAGCAGCAGTTTTAGGTCCTTGTTTTAGAAACTTTGAGAACATACTGTGAAAGACCATGAAAACTTATGAGCAAGTGGTAAAACGTCACTGACAACATCTTTCTTTATCCTTGATGTTGTGTTGGTTCATAAAGAGCATTCTGTTTGAGTCCCCATTGAACTATGGGAGTTAAACAGTTTCACAAAAAAACACCATCCAACAAACCAAAGTAGCTTCAATTTTTCTCAAATATGAAAAAATAGGAACAGTTCATCAAGAAAGACTGTGACCTTTAAAGCTAAGGAAATCAATAAACTATGAGCTGTTCTAGGTCTTCACTTTCCACTTACTTAGAACTGAAACAAAAAGACTTTAGGTACAGAACTTTGTCTTTTAAAATCTGCCCTCTTTTCTCTGCTCATTCTGATGCCAGCTGAAGAAGTAGCTCCCCATTACCATAGGAAATGCTGCTTTTGTAGCACACTCAGGCTGCACAGAAATAATRGAAAGGAAACCTGATGTTCCAACTTATTAACATTACATCTGATGAATTTTGTAGACTCTAGAGATTTCAGCAGGAGTTGGACTGTGTCACCAAACCTCTGCTCCTCTCTTAGAAACTCATTCAGAAAAACTCAAGCTTAAGTAATAAAAAAGGTTAAGGACCCAAATCCCACTAGAGTTATGAAGGCTAGAGCTTCAGTCTCAGGCATCCTTAAATTTCAGAGATCTTTAGATTTACAAGGACACTAGCAACTTGGTAGCTTTTTAGATGGAAGCTTCATTGCTAACTAAACGTAGCATCATCTGAAAGACCCTACTGTAAGTTATCTCTGCACTGCAGAAAACACTGACCACATCATTTTGT
This sequence comes from Oceanodroma leucorhoa, assembly GCA_030449065.1. Taxonomy (NCBI): domain Eukaryota; kingdom Metazoa; phylum Chordata; class Aves; order Procellariiformes; genus Oceanodroma; species Oceanodroma leucorhoa. The sequence continues at coordinate 10,787,942 of JASVER010000025.1, read as the reverse complement.
TAACCTCACTGGATCATGTGCAGTCTAATACTGTAGTGGAAACTGGTCTTTGAGACTACTCTTCTCCTTGGAATAAATAGGGACCAACAGTCTAACCGGTTGGTATGTGGTCTTAGCCACTTCCTTCTTAAACTGAGCAAGACCAGCAGATACACTGACCACCTCTAGTAAGTAGGTCACCTTAATGTGACCCAAAGCATCCCAAAGTGGCAAGAGTCACTTCATAGTACCCCTTGAGCAACGTGATTGCTTCACTCTATAGCAGAAGCTCACCTTAGGAGCCATGCCTCTTTCTTCCATTATAATCGTGCAATTTCAAAAATAACTTTTCTATTGATAAACACAATGCAATATTAAATTTAATCAGTTTTGAGCAAGAGGAGAAAATGGGAAAGGTTTTATGAATACACTTACAGAGAGGTAGGGTAGCTTTTAAACTATAAAATATTGTAGTATTGTTCTCTGCAGCTTGAGCTGAAAAGAAACAACAATGCCAAATTTGCCAGGGTGTCCTTGAGCAGACTCAAGTTCCATGTGTCACCTCACCAGCACTGGTTGGAAATAGCATGCCATCCCACATACATACATTTTTGGATGTAATTTCGGTTGTTTTTTATAATATTTAAGCCCACCTGACCTCTGAGGGGGGGGTGGGGGAAGAGATTATATACTTTAATATTCAAAAAGCATAAAAGAATCCCATATTTATTTGCTTCACATGGCCAGAAGTGGCTGAGAAATGGTACCTTCTGTGAACAGATTAACCTGGAAACTTTTGTCATGAGTTAGGAGACTTTTGCCAAATTGCCACAAACAAAGTATAAACTTAAAAATCGTTAAACAAAAGCCTAACTCTACAGTAGCTGTTGCTAGCACTTCAGGTACAACACAAGCACTTGTAGCATGTTTCTGGCTGACTGACACAATTACAGCACACATAAAACATTATCAAAGACATATCAAAGGAGTTCCTATACATACCGAGATTGCTTCGAATGCTGGTGACTGTAAGAACGAAGCACATTAAAAGTAAAAAAGGCACCTAACAAACTAATAATGCTTTGCCATAACTTGCAAAATTCTGGTGTTTTCTAAAGAATCTTTTGGTATACAAGCCACCAGAGACTGAAAAGGACGCACTACACCGAGAGTTATAAATAGGTTCAATAGCAACACATTTAATAGTGTTCTGTGTAAGACTTTCTGAAGGGAAGGATATTTCATTTGTGGGGATGGAAAAACGTCATTGTGTGTGGTTTAACRACAATAAAGTTCGATGATGCTTTCACTTTTACAAGCAGATGATACATATAAATGTCAGAGGAGATGAAGGGAGGGAAAAAAATCACAAGTGATGGAAGAAACCATGGCATTTTGGTGTAACTTACTTATGCTGACCCCACAGGGGAACACACAGAATGAGGTGTTCCCTGGTATTAGATATACAGGAAGAAACTGAGARAGTCAGATGGAAAGCGCCAAAAGTAGAAAAATCCATGAAGTATGAATGAAGCCAAGATCATTTAACTCTAGTCACTGTAAATTAACCTTTCCCCAAGTTAGGGGAAGTATAATCATCAGTATTTCATTCTTATTATTCCTCTTCTGATGTTACAGCCTTTGAATCTTGTTCTGCATAGCAGTGAAGGACATATTATATTTTCATGCTAAAGAAGTAAAAATGGTTGCCCTGAGTCATATGACTCTATGGGAAAGAAGAAAAATTGTCCAAATAATAAAACGTGATAATTATAGCCCTCACCAACATTTCAATCTTACTCTGCAGCCTTTGTTATGTATCGGGCCAGAATGAACTAACACATGCTTAGGGTAATAAACCTAAGCAACCTTCACATGCTGTGGCATCTCCATCCACCTAGGTGTGGTGGGGAAAGAGACAGCCAACTTGCTATCCCAATCAACACTATATCACTTGCTATCAAGATTGCAGATAGCCCCATTTAACGAAATACTTCTCTTTAGCCCAATAAAAAAGTGTATTAGATTTCACCAAATGATTCTGTTTGCTTTTAATATAACTTAAGTCCTAAGAACAAGCCATTTTTTTTATATGAGGCTTACAGAAAAGGTTTATAAGAAGGCTATAAGAAAAAAAAAAAAAAAACCAACAAAACACCAGAGTAAGATTCCTCCAAAGATCAGTAACATTTCCTTTTTCGAATCCCCATTATTTCAACAAACACTTGTCGACCTCGAATTTGAACAAAGCACTTTCACCTTGGCAGCAGGCTAAGGATAAATAATCTTTAAAGTATTTAAATAAAACTAACAAAAAAAAAATCCTGACTTTTCATATAATGGAAKCTTCCAGGGATTAACAACTGTACATTATGAGTCATATGGTCTAGTCCAGGACCATGATCCGGGGGAGAAAAAAGGAGCATGCAGAACTGGAAGAAGTATTCCCTTGAAACTTTGCAGCAGTATGCACACAGGAAATCAGTGTCAACCCAAAACATAATGTCAGGTATAAATTTTGCAGCTGGAAACTTTCAGCAGCATCCATCTTATTAGGTATTTTAGATAAATAGAAGTAGATGGAAAAATGTTGGGTTTTGACTAAGCTTGTAAGGAAACAGGGGCACGTTAGCTGTGCTCTGCTTTGAACAAACCCCAAGCTACCTGGTCAGAAGCTGTTCCTGAACCCACAGAGGTCACCCACAAAGCTGCTCAGGAGCTGAGAAAGGCTCTGGCAGTGAATATAAAAATACAGCTTTTCTTTAGTTCTCTTGCATGAGAATTCCCCATGACCACAAGAATCTAACTTGATAAGGATAAAATATTACTGTCACCATAGCAGTGCTTGCCATGCCACGGTCAGCTCCCAAAACACCTTCCCTGTGGAGCAGTCTGTTCCTGCTGCTCCCAGGCAGGCATGCAAAGCTGAACTATGGGTCAGAGGGAGGTCGAGTTACATTTAATGGTAGCATGTAAAGGTATTTAGGGGCTCTGGAGAGCTGGCCCACTTCAGTAGTGCTGCCTCAAATCTCCATTTCTTCACAAATAATCAAGGTGAGATCAAAAGGTTTAGCAACCCAGAGATGGATTTTCCCCATGGAAGGGAGAGTACGTTCACATACAAGGGTGAGCATCGTAGGAGATGACATATAGATTCTTAAAAAAACAAAACAAAACAAAACAAAACAAAACAAAACAAAAAACCCCACGTTGTAAGTGTCATTGAGAAATGGGTAACTGAAAATACTGACAGCTACAAACATGGTGACCCAGAGGTCAGACCCATAGAATCATAGAATAGTTTGGGTTGGAAGGGACCTTTAAAGGTCATCTAGTCCAACCCCCCTGCCGTGGGCAGGGACATCTTCAACTAGATCAGGTTGCTCAGAGYCCCGTCCAACCTGACCTTGAATGTTTCCAGGGATGGGGCATCTACCACCTCTCTGGGCAACCTGGTCCAGTGTTTCACCACCCTCATGGTAAAAAATTTCTTCCTTTTATCTAGTCTGAATCTACCCTCTTTTAGTTTAAAACCATTCCCCTTTGTCCTGTCGCAACAGGCCCTGCTAAAAATTTGTCCCCATTTTTCTTATAAGCCCCYTTCAAGCACCGATAGGCTGCAATAAGGTCTCCCRAAGCCTTCTCTTCTCCAGGTTGAACAACCCCAACTCTCTCAGCCTTTCTTTACAGGAGAGGYGTTCCATCCCCCTGATCATGTTCATGGCCCTCCTCTGGACCTGCTCCAACAGGTCCATGTCTTTCTTGTGCTGAGGGCTCCAGAGCTGGATGCAGTACTCCGGGTGGGGTCTCACCAGAGTAGAGTAGAGGGGCATTTGAATTGCTTCTTGGTAGATCTGATGAAACATCCAGAAAACTTCTACCGAATGTTGTAGAGGAGGGATTTTTTTTTTACTTTATGCATATGTGAAAAGGACTAAAGGGAAGAAAAAGGGAGAGGCATATTAAAGGAAAAAATTAAGGCATGGAAGCAACTTTCCCTTAAAAGCCTGCTCTTTTCTTATGAGCACATGCAAGTGTGGTAACATGAAGATTGATTTTTTTTAATTTGTTTTTTTTTTAATAACTGGGCTCTAAAACAAAGATGAGCCAATGCCAGGTTGATGGAATCACACCACACAAGCCAAAGAGCAGAGCAGACAGCTGGCATTAAACTTTGGGAAAGGGAATGCTTGGGACTGCCAAAGTATGCTGGAGAAAGGAGAAGGAAGAAAAAAAAATAAAAATCTAGGAGGAACCTTAATTTCCATAACTTCTGTGTTGAAACTATTCCCCCTGTGGGCTGGTTATTTTCCAGCTCAGTAAGGATGTACAAACTCCTTGGGGCCATAAGACAGCCTTTAAAGAAACCATGAAAGGCTCATGTGAAAAACAATTTTTCTGTTGATTATATTCACTAAATAGGGGTTTGAACTTGTGCTGAAAATCAAAGAATAGAGAACATGACTTCTCCAGTTATCTACAGCTGTATCTTTAACATTCTCACTAACCACTGTAAGAACCCAAATACTGATCTAATCCATTTAGGTAATTTTTATACATCTCTTCATCTCTGAATGGTGCAAAGCACAGACTGTCAGCCAAAGGAAAGGCATTCCCCCGTGTCAGCATTGAGAGCCATCCAAATGACTAAACCACCCATTTTTGGCACCATTTCATTGCATTCTCCTATCTTCTCCCCAGCTTCCTCTCTGCAGTAATAAGAACTCAAGGAGAAGGTTTGCCCTCCTGCCAAAGTCCATGAAAATGATAATAAAAAAAAGAGAATAAAAAAGGAAGGTAATAATATTTTGTTTCCATGTCTGTAGATCAAAAAATAATGTCAGCTCAAGATATCAAATACAGGAGACAAATATGAATTATAATTTGATTTCAAAGTAAATTTAACTTAAGAGCAATACTCAGGGAACTGCATGTGCGTGTATATAGTAGTGCTGCTGCCAGTCCTCCCTTTTTTCTGCTACTTAAAAACTGTTACTTGGAGGGAAGAAAGTGTGTTTGTCCTCTTTACTCTGATGATTCAGTACAAAAGAAGCCCAACACTTACTGTATCTGCAATGACTGTTCCACAAATCGACTACATTGTTTCAGTAAAATAAAATAAAGAATCACTTAACAAAAACTAAAAGCAGTCCTTCCATTCCAAGAAAATATGTTTATTGCATTAWATTTCTAGTCAGGTTAAATTTTTACTTCAGTTACTGAGAGGGACATTCAAGAGTAAGAAAAAAGCCTCAATAATTCAGGCAGTACTAGGAAATAGYATTCAACTGTTTCATGATCATTCAATTTACAAACCATAACTAGTGAGTACATGCCCTTTTCTTTAATAAAAGGTGCCCAGTTTTCTGRTTAACATTTTTTTCTTTTTATTGCAGTTTTGCTTTTTAAATATGTTTGAATTTCAAGGGGTATTTAAGGAAAGTAATTAAAACTGGAATTGCTTTTAAGTCACAACACCATATCCCATTTCATCCCTTCTCCCTACACTGAAATGAAGCCCACGATTTTAAATTAGAATTTTCCTACACTTGAAATGGCTGTGTTTATCAGTTAAAAAGAAAGAAAAATAAAGGGGGGGGGAAGAAAAAAAATTTCTGCATCTAGCTTCACAGGAATACATAGCTGAAAAAAATCCCTCAGCTTGCCACGGAAGTTATGGATATCATTGTTTTCCAGACTAGCAACTGTTCATGCAAACTTTTTTGTATTTTTAGGCACACCTTAGAAAAGGCAGAACGCAGAATGGAGAATATCAGAGTGATCGGAATCAGCTCATCACAGTGCAGAAACTCTAATGGTGTTCATAGAATAGGACCTAACCTGGGACCTTCAAGACACTTAATTTGGGGAGGTAGATATAAGGAGTCCTGCCTGACTACAAGGAAATGGAGATGCGAAAAACTAAGTAATTTCCTGATAGAAGAGGGTACTGTCATCAAGGGATTTAGTCATAGCATTAAAAGCGAGGTTTGTGAGAATGATTTTGACACTGACTAGCAGGAATGCAAGGAAGAAATTACTTCTTATGCTTCTTTTTGCCCTACCATGAATCTGTTTACTTGGTTGGATCTATTCTCTTTTTTCCTAGTTAAAAACAAAACAAAACAAAACAAAACAAAACAAAACAAAACAAAACAAAACACCTTTATCATATTGCGAGAAGGAGGCAAGGATTAGAGGAGAAGTTTATTTATATCACCTCTTGAAAGAGGACAGGCTTATTCTCTGCGTAAGAGTACTAATTAACGTTGTGTTGTGCTTTTTTTTTTTAAATAAGCTTGCATAAAATTCGGGAAAAAAATTATTATCATCTTCATCCTGAGTTTCTTGGAAGGAATATTTTTTGCTGTATTTATAAATATGGGGAAAAATGTTTTTTCCTGTGTTCTTCTGGAAAAATCCTTTATTGGTTAAGCTGTAAACTGATAATCAGATTGAAGTAATTTTTTTTTTCTTTTTCCCTCCAGCTAAACAGCCTGAAGTTTTACTTACCCAAAGTACCTAGTGGTATAAAAAGAATAAAATTTTAGCATCAGTGCTCCCAGAAAATGGGAGACTTCCTGTGTGGCTGAACAATGGGTTTTTCAGAAGTGACGCATTTCTACACTGATCTCACCAATCTTTCTGCAGTAGTCTTACAGTAACTAAAGGACAGATGACCCCATATGAAATCAGAATCATACTCTCCGAGTCATCCTCAATGGGTGTTTCCAATGGAGCCATTACTGTTTCAAGATTTTTAAACACCTTGGTGGCCATCATCAATTCCAGGTAAATTTTGCAGAGTACAAAAAAAGTAAAACACTTCAAAGCAGATAAAAACTCCTGCCACTAATTCAAAGACCAAACTCTCCAATCTTTATAGATATGGAGACACGTTATAGTTGTTATACTTAATAAAAAAACCTTAAGATATTAATGGTGCCATGGCAGTCTTGTCTTTGAAAGTGATCATAGGGTTTAAATAATCATCTTCAATTACAGTATTATGCAATTCAGTGAACTCATCAGATATTCCTGTCATTAGCCAAAGGACAGAGGGATGAAACCACTTGCCCTTACTGCAGCAGTTTATGATCACACTTCCCAGTAGGGGAGATAACTTTCCATAAATACGCTCCTATTTGTGAGGTATATTTGTAAGGGCTGAAATTGCCATGATCTTCTCCTGAAAATTCTCCCTACCTCTTTAGTCATTCTGAATTTCCAGTGTCTTTTGCCTTAACAATTGAATAATGTTACTTTTAATCTTTCCACTTATAGCTGCCCTCTCTGCTTGATATACTTGCTTTGCTTTATTATAACAATAGGAACCCCCTTTTGTTTAGGATCTTATTTTCTATTCTATTTTCTATTCTAGGATCAAGGATTTTCTATTTAGAATCTTATTTTCTATTCTATTTTTTTTCTCCAAGAATTTAAGACTCATGACGTTGTCGGTCCTTCTTGGTCTTATGATGCAACCAGTTGCATCATAACACCTAGCACAGGATACAATTTACTGCTTTCAGTTGGAAAAGTAACTGTTTTACACATTTTTCCCTCCATTGAAAAAATTTCATGACCAATTTTAAAAAATGCAACATTGCAAAAACACAGAGAAAAAGAGAAGAAATCTCTCCCAGACTTGGAAGATCTTAGTTCATTTTGAAGCCAATTCCCACAATGAGGAACGGAGAAATGACATGGCTTTTAGCATATACTCCTATATTCCTTGTGTCTCTTATCCATTTATCATTTATTGAGATTGGAGGTGACTCACAATAAGCTTTTCCTTTATATTACATATTTCTGTACTTTATGTATAACAAAATTGTCTTTGACCTTGCTAAACAATAAAATGTTTGGCCAACAATGCATTAAAGTACCTTAAATGTCATTTTAGACTGAATCAGCAACATTATTTGAATCTTCCAGGAGATCAATGAAGTATCAATTCCACAAATAATTTATATAACTTCTTAAATGATCAGATAATGGCTTCCACTAACAAAAAYTGCAAATGTGGATGTTTGGCCTCATCATGATTTTGCTTACTGCATGTCAGTCCTCCCCTTCCTCCTCCCCCAGCATTCAACCTGAACACAAATAAAGGATGTAGAACTGGCTACGAGTCATCTTAGTGAAGATGACTCAGTAAGCCACAATTTTGAATAGGGGCTGTGCACAATATTTTTTGTTAGTGGCAATCTTGGGAATAGTCATGCTGAAGTTTTCTGTACCAAACATGCAATAGATCCATGTTGTTCACAACTCCAGGTTGTTTTGCTGCATCAAGAGCAATACTCCTTTCTACTCTTCCAACAAATATGTGATGATGCATACATGGATCTGTGTTAGTAGGAGAGGGGGAAAAAAAAGAAAAAGCATCATGCCTATATATATGTAAACAGTACTTCCACAATGATCAAATTGTTCTTTCTAGAGGAAAAAAAACCAAACCAAACCAAAACAAAACCAAACCAAAAAAACCCAACCAAAAACCAAAAAAACTTCCTACTTTCAGTTTCTCCTAGTTCTGGTGAAGGTGAAGTTAACCTCCTGGTGCTTTCCAAATCTCCTGATAAGTTTCAAAAAAAGTAAAGATGACCCTGGTGCAAATCCTTCTTTCATCTTGCAAGACACCATTTCACTAAATTCCCTGCACCTAAGGGGTTTGGAGGAAGAAATCTAGGCTGTTTTACATTAATGTATAATGCTAACTACYGCACATATCTCTGCATATATAATATAGAAAAACCCAGCTAATTAAATTCAATACTGGATAGTTTCCTCAACAAATATAGAAAGCAACAGAGCAGATGTAACAGCACCATCTAAGAGAACTCTGAATGGCTTCATTACATTTTTTTATGGATTATAATGTCTTATTTAGTTTTTTGTCTACTGAGGAAATTCAAAGCAAACAAGCTCAGATGGAGGTATGGGAGTCAGCCCTGCAGACAGAAGATCATGGAACAGATCCTACTGGAAGGTATGTCAAAACATGTGGAAGACAGGGAGATTAGAGACAGCCAACATGGCTCCACCAAGGGCAAATCATGCCTCACTAATCTAGTGGCCTTCTACGATGGAGTGACTGCATCAGTGGACAAGGGAAGAGTTATGGATGTCATCTGCCTGGAATTCTGTAAGGCTTTTGGCACAGTCCCCCAAAATATTCTTGCTACTAAATTAGAAAGATACTGGTTTGATGGATGGACTGTTAGATTGATAAGGAATTGGCTGGATGGCCGCATCCAAAGAGTTGCTGTCAATGGCTCAATGTCCAAGTGGAAACTGGTAACAAGTGATGTTACCACTCAGAGGTCTGTATTGGGACAAGTATGATCTAATATCTTCATCAACAACAGTGGGATTGAGTGCACCTTCAGCAACTTTGCTGATAACACCAAGCTGAGTGGTGCCGTCGATTTGCTTGAAGGAAGGGATCATAGAATCATAGAATCATAGAATCGTTTAGGTTGGAAAAGATCTTTAAGATCATCGAGTCCAACAGTTAACCTAGCACTAACAAGWCTGCCACCAAACCATGTCCCTAAGCACCACATCCACACATCTTTTAAATACCTCCAGTGACGGTGACTCCACTACTTCCCTGGGCAGCCTGTTCCAATGCYTGACAACCCTTTTGGTGAAGAAATTGTTCCTAATGTCCAATCTAAACCTCCCCTGGCACAACTTGAGGCCATTTCCTCTTGTCCTATCACTTGTTACTTGGGAGAAGAGACCGACACCCGCCTCTCTACAGCCTCCTTTCAGGTAGTTGTAGAGAGCAATAAGGTCTGCCTTGAGCCTCCTTTTCTCCAGGCTAAACAACCCCAGCTTCCTCAGCCGCTCCTCATAAGACCTGTTCTCCAGACCCTTCACCAGCCTCGTCGCCCTTCTCTGGACACGCTCCACCACCTCAATGTCCTTCTTGTAGTGAGGGGCCCAAAACTGAACGCAGTATTTGAGGTG
>JASVER010000025.1:10747161-10777903 GCA_030449065.1 Oceanodroma leucorhoa | reverse complement strand
CTGACACAGGCCAGGATGCCGTTGGCCTTCTTGGCCACCTGGGCACACTGCCGGCTCATGTTCAGCCGGCTGTCGAGCAGCACTCCCAGGTCCTTTCCCGCCGGGCAGCTTTCCAGCCACTCTTCCCCAAGCCTGTAGCGTTGCCTGGGGTGGTTGTGACCCAAGTGCAGGACCCGGCACTTCGTCTTGTTGAACCTCATGCAATTGGACTCRGCCCGTCGATCCAGCCTGTCCAGATCCCTCTGCAGAGCCTTCCTACCCTCAGGCAGATCAACACTCCCACCCAACTTGGTGTCATCTGCAAACTTACTGAGGGTGCACTTGACCCCCTCGTCCAGATCATTGATAAAGATACTAATTTTAATGCCATGAAGCAAGTGGTGTCTCAGCCGACCTGGCTTCATCTTGTTTTCAGGTTTATTGTGCAGTCACATGCAAGTCAATACTATCTCATGGGACACTTGTCCTCCTTTAAGTGACACAGAGGAGGAAGCTGATCAAAAAACTGCCAGTTGGAAAAAGAACCCTGCGTTTTGTATTACTGCTTTGTACATGTCAAGACGGAGGGGACTAGATTTTCTCCTTATATCAATGTAATTTAGGTATAATAGCACTGGAGCAGTAGGTGAAACTGGGAAAAAAAGGCCCAAGTCTCTACATGGGGGACATTGCTTTCCAAATTTTGGTTGCACGTGTGGTACATGGATGGCTCTTTGAATCCCCAAGCCAAGAAAATAGGACACAGGCAGTCTTGTTACTGTCAGTTTGGAAGCTCAGTATGGAGAAAATTGCCTTTCCAAGTCATGTGAGACTGATAAATGAAAATAAAGGGCCTTGAATGGCAATTATTATCTGAGACTCTCCTCAGGTTTTCAGAGCAGTGCCATGCATRGCTCAAAGGACAGAGTGGAATCATGTTTTACTGCCATGAATATTCAGTGAACCCCAGCTCTTTTGTCTGAATGCCCCGGTCCCGAGCAGTCCCATGGCAGCAGTGTCAGGTCTCCATAGTCCCGTAGCTTTGCTGCTTAGTTAGATTTTGAGTGTTCTGTTGAAGCAGCTGAGCTCTGCTGAAGTTGAAGTCCTTTTGATTTCTATTTCTTATGTAATATTTCCCAGGTATTGTGAACTTGGATTGACATGCATACACTCTACCTTATTTCCTAAATCCTTCAAGGGAAGGCCCTGCGCCTCTCATCTGAGAGGTAAAACTGGGGCTTTGTAGCAAAGCCATCCAGAGGCACTTTAACAGGCTTATGGACTGGGCCCATGTTAACCCCATGAAGTTCAAAAAAGCCAAAGGCAAGGTTCTGCACCTGGGTCAGGGCAATCATCAGCATCAGTTCAGGCTGGGTGATGAATGGATTGAGAGTAGCCCTGTGGAGAAGGACTTGGGAGATTGGTAGATTAAAAAATTGGACATAAGCCAGCAAGTGCGCTTGCAGCCCAGAAAGCCAATTATGTCCCTAGACTGCATCCCAGGTCAAGGGAGGTGATTCTCCCCCTCTGCTCTCGTGAGACCCCACCTGGAGCACTGTGTCCAGCTCAAGAAAGACATGGACCTATTAAAGCAGGTCCAGAGGAGGCCACAAAAATTATTAGAGTGCTGGGACACCTCTCCTATGAAGAAAGGCTGAGAGAGTTGGGGTTGTTCAGCCTGGAGAAGAAAAGGTCCCAGGAAGACCTTATTGCAGCCCTTCAATAGTTAAATAGGGCTTATAAGAAAGACTGGGAGAGACTTTCTACCAGTGCCTGTAGTGACAGGACAAGGGGGAATGGTTTTAAATTGAAAGAGAGTAGATTTAGATTGGACATAAAGAAGAAATGTTCGGGGTTTTTTTTACGATAAGGGTGGTGACACACTGGAACAGGCTACCCAGAGAAGTTGTGAATACCCCAGCTTTGGAAGTGTTCAAGGTCAGGTTGAATGGGGCTTTGAGCAACTTGATCCAGTGAAGAGTGTCACTGCCCATGGCAAAGTAGTTGGACTAGATGATTTTTAAAGGTCCCTTCCAACCCAAACCATTCTACAATTCTATGAAGTTTAGCTTCAATACATGGAGAATGTATACACAATAGGAAGGACAGTTTGAACTACACACCTCTGTCACTTGTACCTGCTGCAGGTAACCCCTCAGAAAGCTGTATAAAATGATAGAACTGCAAAGAGGATGAGGAAGAGCAAAGGATAAATAACAAAAGACATAGAAAATAATATTTTGAGTCCTATAATATTCTAGTCTAAAAGGTATGCAACATCTGGTCTTCTGTGCATGACTCTGATTGCTTTGGGTCAGCCTGTCAAAGATATTTGGCACCCAATTAAATTTACAAATTAGGTGGGTACTGAAGGCTTATTAAGAACAGCTGCAAATCTCTTCAGCATTTAAGATGTCTCTGAAGAGCCTGGCAGGTATCTATCTGCATAACCAGGAGAATAAACAGCTTTGAAAAATATGCCCTTAACCTACAACAGTGTGTTACTCTGAAACAGATTTCAAGAGAATTAACAGCAACCAGAAATGGTCAAAGAGAACAACAAGTAACATGGAAGAGGTATACAGATCTTGAGGAAGCAGGGAGATTATAAGATATGATGGCAGAAAAAAAGTTCTGGTTGCTATTAAAAGAAAAAAGAAGTGGGTTATTATTTAATCTCTCATGATAAATAAACAAAAAATGAGAGATATAATGTAAAAAAAAGGTATATGTAATGTTTGCTATACACAGAAGCTCTCCGCATTAAAAATGTACATCTTGTCTTAGAACACAAGATGTCTAAGACAGTATTTCTCAGAGTAAAACATACTTCACAGTTTTCACATACACGGTGATCATCACAAATTACATTTACATGGCTCCAAAAAAACAAACCCCAAACCCACAAAATAATCAAAAAAMCAACCCTTTTGGTATGTATAAACATTGCCTACAAAGGCAATCACAGACTAATGAAGTTAAGGCCAAGGTTCCTCTATGGTTGAGTTACTTCATCTTTGTTGATGTTTCTTGTGCTTTGTGTACACAGACATTGGTATTCAAGAGTGACAGAGGCTAGATATGATCTTAATGGACCCTGTCCAGGCTGCTCTAGCACAGAAAATCTCATGTTTACATGATCATTTGTGTTCTTCATATATACAGTAACACAACTGGTGAAAGACCCGAGGTAGGGATGAGTACAGTCCTGGCTAAGGAGTGTTCATTTGATGAGGGATGGAGGGGGAAGCAGAATGTAACATACATCTTATTATAGGAGAATAGGTGCAAAGACAACATGAACACTAAGAGCAATCAAGATTTATCATCATTGACTGGAATGATCCCCAAATTCCTGAGGTTGAGACCATCTTCCTGAAAGATGATGCTGATTTGGCTTTGGACAAGTGATTTACTGCCTTTGTACTTCAGTTATTCTAAGTGTAAACTATCCAGAGCACATATGTTGTTCTTCTAGCTCCAATCCAGCCACACGGCGAGCTTGGATCTGCTCTGGCTCTCTGAGTTTCCTCTCTTTTTTTTTTTGTTCAYCCACCCACTCCACCAGTTCACTGCATCAGTGTTGATTCTTCTACCTTTTTTCTGTCCATCATTGTTTCTTCCCATTTGTCATCTGCTGCCTAACTTCACCTTAAGGCCCGCTAAGTAAATGTTTTCCCCTTTTTCTAAGAAAAATCTGAAAAAGAGAATGAGAAAAAACTGGAGAGGGCACCCAGGTTATTCATCCTAGTCTCCTACACTGCAAGCAACCACTTTAGTCCCTTCCTAGGGCAGCAGAGATGAGAACAAACTTTTCCTAGTTATATATAGCTGAAAGCCATAACTATAAAACTCACATTGCCTCAGTTTGGGCCACCTAACATAGGTATAGTCTATAGRATGAGCATGTGTTTTGGTAAATCCAGCGCTAAATCAGTATTCAACATGATTTAATAAATCAAGCAGTTTCCTATCTTTTGTAGGAGAAAGGCTGTGAACTAGCACTAGCTTTTCTTACAACAGATTTAATCATTCAGGAAAAGTAATTTTGATAACAGTTTCAAGATTTCTTGTAATGACATCAACCCAATTTATAATTTCATGTTAAAGCTAGTCAGCTTCCCTACATTCAGGGTATTTTCACTTAGCATCCCAGCTCTCAGAAGTATCTTACCTTTGTTCTTTTACCTTAATTGATCAGTGATTTCTAATCCACTTTTACCTAAGCAACAATGAAGCTTTGCTCTATTTAGCCTCTCTGCTTTCCTGTTATTTCTTAGAGTCCTCCAACTAAGGTATTTTTCTACTTTTGCTCTGGCTGCAGTGCATAGTTAAACACCTATTCCACTTTCCCCAGGTGTTTCCATTTCAGTGTCTGGCAAAGCAATCTCCAGCTGAACAGAGATCCTTAATGCAGAAGCATTTGCTCTTTAGCTCTAAGGGCAGTAGCTGAAATAGGTGGAGATTATTTTCAAGTTCTTCTACAGAGTATTCCCAGAAATACCTGTACTTGCTCCATGACAGTAACTAGAGAAGGCTTAAAAGAAAACCCACCAGCAACAACTTCTCCAGCAGGCAGAGGCTGCATCTCTCCATTTAGAAATCTTGTTCTCGTTAGTGTAGCTTCAATTCAGGCTGCCTGGAATGTGGAAGCCACTCACATTTGAGCTAAAATTGCACAAAAAAATCCCTACTACCCCTTCTTTGAAATTAGGGTTCAGCGCAGATGTTTTCAAGAGAGCTATCAGTCGGTGTGTAAATTCTGGTTTGATTTACAGATCTTCTTGCTGGCACAGTTCTGTCAGTGGCATTACCTTCAGTTATTCCTGCACAATACTAAAGTGCAATAAAGATTAATCCAAAGGAAAAAAAAAACTTGCAGGACTTCAAAGCTTTTTCACTGCCATGATAAAATATAATATCCAGCTTTTACTCACTCCAGATCATTATAATCCAACAAGTAACTGGTAAAAAGCAAGACAGACAAATATTTGGAGAAGAATAATGCCTTATTACAAAAGTGGGAAGATTTTCACTGCCTGTTCCTTTGTCCTTTCTAAAAATATATCTCCCGATCCTGACATATGTTTACATTGAGAGTCAACTGAACACTGAGGTCCTGGTTATAACATATAGATACAAACACAAGTATTATGGGAAAGCTTGAAGCGTTACCAGTGAAGTCCCATGGTGTACTGTAGTAGCTCAAAAACTACTGTAATCCTTAGACCTCCTGCATAGGTCTTTGGTTGTTTGTTGTTTACTGTATTTCTATGAAAATTAGAGGGTATAGAAATGATGCAAGTTGTTAACCAATAGATGTTCATGCCTGATTCGTTCTTCCAGCCCCAGCTCTAAAATATTTAATAAGGAACTCCCAAACATAAAGTCATAGTAGGAACAACTGGGAGAAGAAAAGATAGCTCCTGGGAAAAACAGCCTGAAGTCAAGGAAATAGTAGGCCAGAATTTTTTCTGTTGTGTAGCAAAATCTCCTCATTAATGGAAATTAATTACGCCTATTTCTTTCACCCAGTAGTGAACATCCAATATTAGTCTCAAGAGCAGATATTTTTCCCTTTATCTCAGTAGAGAAAATGAAGTCCCTTTCCCGTTCCTGGATAGATAATGTAAAGTTCTGCAATGGAAAAAAGTGTAATGGATAAGAAAATTTAGACAAATGGTGTGATAAAGACAAGCTGCTTCATTCTTCTTTTGGTGATAGCACGACTCTGCAAGCCATCCCATAGCTGCTGAGTGAGCAGCTAGATCAGCAGTATCAAACTAGAACAGAGGGATTTACCCTAAACGTTTCTGAACAAGCCCGTGTGTAATTAAGCATAAATTCTTTCTTTTGTCAAAGTTAATGCTTGGTGGAAACTGAAAACATTCCCGCTTCTACAAATCTGGAGGTAAGCTTCACGGAGTCAAGAGTAGCAGATTGCCTTCACAGAGAGTAATGTCAGTGTTGGATAGAAGGCCTAGTCCTCCTAGTTCTCTTTCCACAGACAATTCCAGCCGAGATCACATTCATAGTAACCATTTATTAAGCGAGCAGTGAATGAAACTGGGTTCTGAGGGTTTTCTACCTCAGTGGCAGGTTAGCTTGTCCCTTCACCAGCTTTCAATTCCTTCCACTGAAATTAATGCCATAATAAAATCAGAACTGTCTCCCCTCATCTTTGATAACAGGGCACGAGTCCCAGGTGGTTTCATATGCTTTTGAGTTTCTTTTACATATCTTCCTAAAAAAAGCACTTAACTGCTGATTTTTATTTATTTATTTATTTACTTGTGCCTCAGGAGAGCACACCTTATTTGAATTCCATTCTGGTCTACTCAGGCATGCTGGCAAATGGGTAGTCTGAATGCATAGAGCAAAGGTCAATGAAACATCTGCTTTCCTGGTCTTGTTATTACCAGTATGCTCTTTTCCAGCCTCTGTTGTTCTGGAAACCTTTCAAGCATATAATGGGTAAAGTTTCCTCATATCTGAACCTTCAGCTCCAGCTGACACCTCAGTAATTTGTTTCCCATAGCAACTCATTCTGGATTCTTGACCTTGATGGAATGGCTAATGTGGCCACTCCTAACTCAGCTTCAACACCGCAGAGAGATTGCAAGTAAACCATGACAAGTGTATTTGTTTTACAGCCTCGTTTTGTGTTTGGTGCCTTTATTTTATTAACCCTGGTTTGCTCTGTTTCAGCAGTAGTGCCCCATAGCAAAAGCTTCCTCCCAGATTTCTTAGTTTTAAAAAGAGATACACTTCAGTGGTTTGTTGTAATAGGTTGATATAAAAATCACATGTAGCACTCAGAGCACCTGTGTTTTCTGAAAGAAAGTGGTATGGCATCAGAGTGTTTCGCTGTGTTTAATTCAAACATCTCTGATGAGTTCTCTATGAGCAGCATTGCTGACTTTTCAGAGACAAGAGCTGAGCAATTCCAGCAGAGACCCTTGAATGTAAGTATTTCTGAAGATGGGTGTAGTGGTAAGTCAGTAGGATGAAGTTCACATTTTCTGTTATTCCTTCATTAGAAAGTGTAACAACTATATACTTGAGTGAGCAAGTTTTTAGCACCTTAAGTATCAATGCAAATTTGCCATTGACTTAAATAAACCATAATTTTAATAATGCATTGTTTAAATTAACATTTTTTAGTAGATAATGTTTTTGGGCTGTGTAAAAAATATATGTTTATGAGTAAAACTTCCATTTTTTTTCCTGAAAAACTGGAGCAAGTGAAAATTGAAAGAGAAGATATTTTGCCAGAAAATCAGAAATTTCCCATTTAGAAGTGCTGTAAGTCAACTCATGAGACAATCAGTCCATTAGACTCCAGCTCCTAATGTCAGTGGAACGGATTTCCTGTTTGAGTAAAGTACCCATAATATAGAGATGATAAGGTAATAGATGATGACAGCTGAGATGAAAGGAAACATCAGAATATCATGGGAAAAATGATTTGTCATGGAGTTTGGCCCACAGAGAAGAAGAGGATATATAAGGTATCAGATCTTTAACTTCCATAAAGCATAGAGGAAGCATTACTAGATTTAGTACTTTAAAAAAAAAAAWATCACAGATTTTTCATACCAAGACGTTATTGAAAAAGAGGGAAAAAATATAATAAAAAATATTTCTAACATTACTTGTTCAGTTACTTAATTTCAAAAGAACTTGTATATTAAGCTGATTATAAAGAAAAATGTCTTTCTGTTTTAAAAGGAGGGATAATGCATGTTTGCATGTATGTGTGTGACGAAACGTATTTCCTCTTCGGAGCTGCACCAGGATTTAGTGACAGAAAATGGAATTTGTGAATGTCAGGGGTGACTAAATCCCGGGTCCTGTGTCAATAGACAATAAGTTTATCAGTGGTTAAATGCTGATTCATGTAACTGTTTCACTATGCAATCCTTAAAATTTCACTTGATTCAAAAGTGCTTGTGAAAACAAAACCACACAAAAATAGAAAGAAAAAACTGAACAAAACTCAAGCCATCATGCAATATCTATACCCGTAGGAAAAAAACAGTGAGCAGCCTGTGAACAGTAATTGTACTATAAACTACAGGCAGAACTGCTGGAATGAGAAATCAATAATTCAACTAGAAAAGACAATGTGTAATAATTAAATTATTAGTAATTAATATATGATATCTTACAGCTTTCAAGCCTGCACTTTGAGAAATGCTGTGACTCTGCAAACAAAACAGCAGCAAGGTTTCCTCGGTCTTCCCTGTGCCATTGTTTAGCAAACAAAAGACCCTCTGAAAGCGCAGAGCTTTCTGCCTACACAGCTAAGATGTCTATCCAGTCACGTTTTTAAAGCTGACTTGCAAGTGGAATAACAAAATTCCATAATCTCTACACAATACCAATAATATTTATTTAGTACCTTTCAATCTAGAGGAATTAATGTTCTTTATATAAAACCATGTCATAAACGAGTCTGATCTTACACCACAGTAAAGCAGGAGTAATGTGTTAAAATCTAAACAACTAAGAGCAGAATCAGCCCTTGCATTTCCATATTGACAGATCTTGATCAAACACAAGAATGAATGTTTTTCTCCTGTATACTATAAACCAGGAACTCTTCAACAAAGAAAGAAAAGTGAAGCTGATTTAAAGACGCTATTTTTTTCCAACATCCCAGACTTTGGATGAAGTTAGCAAAGTAAAGCACATCTGTGAAAAGTTTTTGGTGTAACTTCTGTTTTTACAAAGGTATGCAGTGAGGCTCTAAATAGTATGATCTCTTTCTTAAAAAAAGATAATAAACAGACCCAAGAAGGGTCAAAAACATGTTCAAAATTTCAGTGGAGATACTAGAAATGAGTCTTATCGTTGCCTTCTGGCCAAAGGGTTTACCAAGATGGATTCAGCAGAAGGCAGCAGGTGTAATTCCCCATACCTCCAGCCATGCAAAATGGAAGATGAATGCAACTGCTTCGCTTGTATCTGTCTCTGTCTTGAATTGTGACTCCATCTCATCTTTCTTTCAAACTGGTGAGGCAGATATTTTTACAGATTTTCTGAATCTACAAATACAGTCTGGAAGCCTCTACTCTGGTAGTGGAACATTATGCAAAAAGAAGGTAGAAAGATAATTATGAAGTTTAGGCTTGTCTGACATGTTGGAGTGAAGGTTGAAAAGATCTGATAGTCACCTGCACAGGCACCAGTGGACTATGTACATGAGGAAAGAGAAAGGCTGTTTCGGCAAAAGAGTAAAGCTGTAACAAGAACCAATACATATAAATGGGCTGTGAATAAGAGCAAGTTTTGGGTTTTTTTTGTAACCAGCAGGACAGCGAAGGTCTGGATCAGCCTTTCAATGTGTGAAAACAAAATACACTTTATGATGGAGCTCAGAAACTTCAGGAGGAGTGTAGTATACTGCCCGCATAACAGAGTTTTGATGTTTTTGTATGGAAGTCCCTGTATCCCTAAATTTTCTTATTAGTGTGGTATTATGACCATAGTAATTGATCTGGTTTGAGACTGTTAGTAAAACAGATGCTGATCCAGGTTATCTATCAACTAATAATATCGGTCATGGACAAGGGAGTGAATTTATTGTGGATGGCTTACAATAGTCTAGCTAATATCAGGATATATAGTGTCAGGTAAGCAAAGTTTGCTAAATAACTATCTCTTTATTATTACGGTAGTGGTTGTATGTACCTAGAGGCAACTGAGTCACAGTCTTGATAAGACGCTGTAAGGGAGGACCAGATGCACACAGAAAGATGCTGTCCTTGTATAAGAGCATATTCTAAAGAAGCTCAGCTCCCATCTACAGTCTTGCTTACAGGGCCCAAGTTTCCAATACTCAGTGTTCTAAGGACTTTTAGAAACTGTCTTTTAATGTTACTTTTGGAGCAGTCGGGGACATTGCTGGAAACTTGTTTCTGCCGGCAAGGAATTGGTAGTGTGTAAAATGCGTCTAATGTCCTAGAGGCAAAGGGGAAAGAGAAAGGGATAAATAGTTGACTCAAGGACACAGTGAAAATTGGTAGCAGCAAAAAAAATCCTGTCTGCTCTTGTTTGAATGTCTTGACAATCTGACTGTACTGCTCCTCCATCATTCTCTTTCTTCCAAAATAGTATATGTGAGGTACTGATTCATCAAGAATATTAATTATCCTGGGTCTGAACTGAGCCAATGCTTGAGTTTCCTAACTGAAATCCTAAAGGCTACTTTTGCTTTGGCCTTTATTTTTTATTACAMACCCCTGATTACTATCAGCTCCCCGTTATAATTGATTCTAAAAGGGGAAAAAAAAAAMCAACCAAACAAAACCTTTTTTCCTCATTCTTTTCTGGATCCACAAGGCTACTTAGAGTGAGTGAGGGATGTTGTCTTTTATACTCACAGCAAATCTTATACATTACTAGATTAACTGGACACAAGCTCTTTCACAAAAACGATACCACAAGGAAACATATGTGTATGTTCTGAAAAGCCCCATGTCATTTACACAGTTCAAGTGGGTGCAGGTGAGAATTAAACAAACATCGGCTCTAAGCGGCTTCTCAGCTTTTCAGACAGTTAGCATGTTGGTCTGTGGCGCACAGAGAAGGCTATTGTTGCATTTCAATCTCCTTTCAGTGTAGGGAGCTACTGTTCTCTCTACTGCGCTGATAATACATAAATTGCTTATCCTCCAAAGCAGCCTTCACCTGACCACTGACTGCACTCCGCTCTTGCCAGGCTCCTGATAATCTCTTCCTACTTCTTTTTCTGTCTGTGTTGTGTTTAGCTTGAGGGATTTCTGTGGGCCCATACAGAAGTAGAATTAAAAAGGTCCTTTTTCTTCCCCCCCCACCTCTGCTTTCCTGTCTGTCTGTGAGTTGAAAATCCATTGGGGGGGAAAAATGAAGTAAAATGTGGTGATGGTGCTAGCATGCCAAGTAAAACTCTAATTCCAAATCACGTTGTGAGGTTTCACATGTGCTGTGAAATAATTAGAGGTCACAAAGAAGGGGCCAGATTCTCAGTAGTATAACATGGCGATTTCTCAAAATCCACCCCACGGCTCCTCGCTTGTCCAACTGAAGACATTTGGCAACAGCTAATATTTAACTTTCTGAAAGTAAAGCAAGCCTCCTTTTTTTTTTTTTTCCCCATCAGAGTAAGATCACCGTAAGGTGTAGATATAAACATTGTCTGGTCACTACAGAAGTCAATGAGATATCCTCACCTTGCATGCTGTGTAGCGATCTCATCCTCCAAATGAAAGATGTGCAGAGACATGTAACAAAAGGTACTCAAAAAAAAAAAAATCAATGAGAAATTAAATATAGCAAGATTATTTATGGAGAAGAAAGAGAATAAAAAGGTGATACATAAAGTTGCAGGAAAGCAAGCCAAACAACACTTCATTTTTTTCCTTTACTATGTAAGAATAAAATTGAAAAAAATATTATAGGTATAAATTTAATAAAAGAAAACATTTGGAACTTGTTTTTTTCCCCCATGTGGTTAAAGAGAAGGAAGTAATTGGAGTGTGAAGAAGTTATACCTTTTTTACTTAGGGAAACAAAATCACAGGTGGAATCTTGCCAGGCACATTTGATTTACTAGTACTGATAAAACTCATGTGTGTTCCTTAATACTGAGTATCCCTTAATATTGAGTATTCCTTAATATTAATTATTCCATCTCTGCCTTGTGATGAACACTCAGTGAAAGTCATCAAGACCTCTGCTGAATAAAATGATCTCTTCACAAAATCTGATGTTCCACAGAAGGGACCTAACTTCAGATTCTCAAGACTTACTCCCTGCTCCCCTGTCAAAGCTTTTTATCTCGCAGTCAGGATCAGTGGGGCACAGGCAGGAGCTTCTCTCCCTCTCCAGCACAGCAGCACAAAGAACAAGGAGACTAAGGACAAGTCAAAGGACTGATCCTAGGAATGACTTAGCTGCCTCCCTAAGACGAAAACCAAAGATGAAGTGGGACCTCAGTGGGGTGGTTGTCAGGGCTAGACTGTATTGGGTTTGCGTGGCAAGGTTTTGGTAGCTGGGGGGCTACAGGGATGGCTTCTGTGAGAAGCTGCTAGAAGCTTCCCCCATGTCTGATAGAGCCAATGTCAGCCAGCTCCAAGATGGACCCACCTCTGGCCAAGGCCGAACCAATCAGCAATGGTGGTAGCGCCTCTGGGATAACATATTTAAGAAGGGGGAAAGAAAACACCTGCGCAGCAGCAGCCAGGAGAGAGGAGTGAGAATATGTGAGAGAAACAATCCTGCGGACACCAAGGTCAGTGAAGAAGGAGGGGGAGGAGGTGCTCCAGGCACCAGAGCAGAGATTCCCCTGCAGCCTGTGGTGAAGACCATGGTGAGGCAGGCTGTCCCCCTGCAACCCATGGAGGTTAACAGTGGAGCAGATATCCACCTGCAGCCCATGGAGGACCCCATGCTGGAGCAGGTGGATACCTGAAGGAGGCTGTGACCCCGTGGGAAGCCTGCGCTAGAGCAGGCTCCTGGCARGACCTGTGGACCTGTGGAGAGAGGAGCCCATGCTGGAGCAGGTTTGCTGGCAGGACTTGTGACCCCGTGGGGGACCCACGCTGGAGCAGTCTATTCCTGAAGGACGGAACCCCGTGGAAAGGACCYATGCTGGAGCACTTTGTGAAGAACTGCAGCCCATGGGAAGCACTAACATTGGAGAAGTTCATGCAGAGCTGTGTCCYGTGGGAGGGACCCCACGCTAGATCAGGGGAAGAGTGTGAGGAATCCTCCCTCTGAGGAGGAGTTAGTGGCAGAGACAATGTGTGATGAACTGAACACAACCCCCATTCCCTATCCCCCTGTGCCGCTTTGCGGGGAGGAGGTAGAGAAAATCGGGAGTAAGTTAAGCCCAGGAAGAAGGGAGGAGTGGGGGCAAGGTGTTTTAAGATTTGGTTTTTATTTTTCTCATTATCCTACTCTGATTTGATTGGTAATGAATTAATTTCCCCAAGTTGAGTCTGTTTTGCCAGTGACAGTAACTGGTGAATGATCTCTCCCTGCCCTTATCTTGACCCACGAGCCTTTCATTATATTTTCTCCCCCCTGTCCTGCTGGGGAGGGGGAGTGATAGAGCGGCTTGGTGGGCGCCTGGCATCCAGCCAGGGTCAACCCACCACACAGACAAAGCTGTGTTACAGCTAATCAATATTCTCAGAGCTCTGTTTTCTCTGCTTTCCGCCCCCGCAATTACTGCAGCGTGTGCTGAGGTGCTAACTGTGAGTGAAAGAGAAGGATTGTGGCTCATCACCCGAGCAGTGGTGTGGGTTGTACAAGCCTTCTGTAGGAGATGATTCATCCTGACACCTATGTTAG
Source organism: Oceanodroma leucorhoa (assembly GCA_030449065.1). Taxonomy (NCBI): domain Eukaryota; kingdom Metazoa; phylum Chordata; class Aves; order Procellariiformes; genus Oceanodroma; species Oceanodroma leucorhoa. Next base: position 10,764,583 of record JASVER010000025.1, on the reverse strand, counting down.
CGCGATGATATGTTTTTCCAGAGATGTCCTGAGCACTTTACCAAATGCCAATCTTGTTGCTTGGGAAGACTTCAAATAAACTGAGTCAGACAAAAGTCAGTCTGGTTTCTAGAGAAATATGCAAGGTCTGGGCAGTGATAGCCTGTCAGTGAGAAGTGGATAGGGCATGAGTGGAGCAAGTTTGCATAAGTATGCCTGTGTCTGGGCAGGCAGATGGGAAGGAGTAGGAACCTCTGTTGTCTCTGTCCYGTACAGGTCAGACCGAGCTATCCCAGGACAACCAACCCTTCTCCAGACTGCATCTTTGACAACTACCTCCTTGTTAGCAAATGCAGTACAGGTATTTTGGCTAAAATCACCTGTTAAATAAATCATTCTGATGCTTTTGATTCAGTTACCTTTGCACTCTGTAAATTGTCATATTAACATGGAGTTGTATGACTAGATGCTGCCAAATGCATTATTTAAGGCAGTATCTGCGATGGCTTTACTGCAGGTAGAGAGTGGTTGGCAGATATATCTGGCATGTGTGCTTTGTAACAAGCGACAAACATTAACTGAGAAAGAGACGAGAATATTTTCCCCAAATGCTCCTACTCTGTAAAAGTCATTAATCAAAATGGATAATGAAGAGAGACATTACAGTCAAACTTTACTAAATAAAAATTTTTTGTATTCGTTACAAGGCATCAATGGTGTCTGGAAACGGAAAAGAAACAAACAAAAAAAAAGTGGGGGGTTGCAACAAATTTGGGACTTGAGGCTAGATTTCTGCTATTCTRTACAAGCACTATTTGCAATAGTACCCATTGTCTATTCACATTGTTGCAGTTTTTGGAGCACGGTCAGAGAGAAATAAAAACATCTTAACTAGTATACCAAGGGCCTAGTYAAGCCCAGCCCTGACCATGCTCTTCAATTCATTCCTGAACGAAGATAAAGAACTACTCAGATAACCTAGAACTAACTAGTCAAGTTAGCTACATAGAATCGTAGAATCATAGAATAGTTTGTGTTGGAAGGGACCTTTAAAGGTCATCTAGTACAATCCCTCTGCTGTGGGCGGGGACATCTTCAACTAGATCAGGTTGCTCAGAGCCCCGTCCAACCTGACCTTGAATGTTTCCAGGGATGGGGCATCTACCACCTCTCTGGGCAACCTGTGCCAGTGTTTCACCACCCTCATGGTAAAAAATTTCTTCCTTTTATCTAGTCTGAATCTACCCTCTTTTAGTTTAAAACCATTCCCCCTTGTCCTGTTGCAACAGGCCCTGCTAAAAATTTGTTGCTGTCTCTCTTATAATCCCCTTTYAAGTACTGATAGGCTGCAATAAGGTCTCCCTGGAGCCTTCTCTTCTCCAGGCTGAAAAACTCCAACTCTCTCAGCCTTTCCTCATAGGAGAGGCATTCCATCCCCCTGATAATACAGTTGGCCTTCTGGGCTGCAAGCGCGCATTGTCGGCTCATGTCCAGCTTTTCATCCACCAGTACCCCCAAGTCCTTCTTGGCAGGGCTGCTCTCAATCCCTTCCTCCCCCAGCCTGTATTGATACTGGGGGTTGCCCCGACCCAGGTGCAGGACCTTGCACTTGGCCTTGTTGAACTTCATGAGGTTCAAACAGGCCCACTTCTCAAGCTTGTCCAGGTCCTTCTGGGTGGCATCCCCACCCTCAGGCATGTCGACCGCACCACTCAGCTTGGTGTCATCTGCAAACTTGCTGAGGGTGCACTCGATTCCACTAAGTCATTGATGAAGATATTAAACAGTACCGGTCCCAATATGGACCCCTGAGGGACACCACTTGTCACCGATCTCCAGCTAGACATTGAGCCATTGACCACTACCCTCTGGATGCAACCATCCAACCAATTCCTCACCACYGGAGAGTCCACCCATCAAATCCATACCTCTCCAGTTTGGAGAGAAGGATGTTGTGGGTGACCGTGTCAAAGGCCTTACAGAGGTCCAGATAGACGACATCGGTAGCCCTTCCTATGTCCACTGATGTAGTCACTCCATCAGAGAAGGCCACTATGTTGGTCAGGCAGGCCTTGCCCTTGGTGAAGCCATGCTGGCTGTCTCAAATCACCTCCCACTCCTCCATGTGCCTCAGCATAGCTTCTAGGAGGATCTGTTCCATGATCTTCCCAGGCAAAGAGGTGAGACTGACGGGCCTGTAGTTCCCTGGGTCTTCCTTTTTTCCCTTTTTAAAAATGGGGGTTATGTTTCCCCTTTTCCAGTCAGTGGGAACTGTACCAGACTGCCAAGACTTCTCAAATACAATAGATAGTGGCTTAGCAACTTCATCCGCCAGTTCCTTTAGGACCTGCGGATGGATCTCATTGGGTCCCATGGACTTATGCACCTTCAGGTTCCTCAGATGGTCTCAAACCTGACCTTCTCCCACGGTGGGCAGCTCTTCATTCTCCCAGTCCCTGCCTTTGCCTTCTGCAGCTTGGGCTGTGAGGCTCGAGCACTTGCCGGTGAAGACCGAAGCAAAAAAGTCATTGAGTACCTCAGCCTTCTCCATATCCCAGGTAACCAGGTCTCCCATTACGTTCCAAGAGGGCCCACATTTTCCCTGGTCTTCCTCTTAACCCTGACGTACCTATAGAAGCTTTTCTGGGCAGATTTAATTCTATCAGGGCTTTGGCTTTCTTAACCTGTTCCCTGGCTGCTTGGACAATTTCTCTGTATTCCTCCCAGCCTTCCTGTCCTTGCTTCCACCCTCTGTAAGCTTCCGTTTTGTGTCTGAGTGTGTACGGGAGTTCCTTGTTCATCCATGCAGGCCTGCTGGTGTTTTTGCCTGACTTCCTCTTTGTTGGGATGCATCACTCCTGAGCTTGGAGGAGGTGATCCTTGAATATTAACCACCCTTCTTCGCTCCTCTTCTCTCCAGGGCTTTGACACATAGCACTCTACCACGCAGATCCCTGAAGAGGCCAAAGTCTGCTCTCCTGACGTCCAGGGTAGTGAGCTTGTTGCATGCCCTTCTTGGTGCCCTAAGGATGTTGAACTCCACCATGACATGGTCAGTGCAGCCAAGGCTGCCCTTGAGCTTCCCATTCCCAGCAGCCCCTCCTTGTTGGTGAGAACAAGGTCCAGCATAGCACCTCACCTCATTGGCTCCTCTACCACCTGGAGAAGGAAGTTATCACAGACGCATTCTGGGAACCTCCTGGATTCCTTACGCCCTGCTGTGTTGTCCCTTCAACTGATATTGGGGTGGTTGAAGTCCCCCATGAGGACCAGGGCTTGTGAATGTGAGGCTGCTCCTATCTGTCTATAAAGGTCTTCATCTACTCGGTCTTCCTGGTCAGGTGGCCTGTAGCAGACCCCCACTGTAATGTCACCTGTCCTCCCTTTAATCCTGACCCATAAGTTCTCGGCCTGCTCCTCATCCATCCCCCGGTGGAGCTCTATGCACTCTAGCTGGTCATTGACATAGAGGGTGACACCCCCTCCTCATCTCTCCTGGCTGTCCTTCCTGAAGAGCCTCTGTCCTTCCATTCCAACACTCCAGTCATAGGAAGCATCCCATCACGTCTCTGTGATGCCAATAAGATCGTAGGCCTGCAGGTGTGCGCACGTCTCTACCTCCTCTTGTTTATTCCCCATGCTACGTGCATTTGCATAGAGGCATTAGGTTGGTCCCCCGATGAAGCTGTCTTACTGGCTGGAGATCCTTTCTGTTGCTGTTCAGGTGCTTTTCTGCTGACATGTCAAAATACATTCAAATTCTTCTACTTCATCCTGCTGCCTTGTTTTTTTAAAACTCAGGCACAGGCAGGGCATCCCATCTGGTCGTTTACTGGGATAGTCATGTTGCCTCAAATCTACAGCAATCCTAGACACAACTCTAGTTTTTGTAAGATGTGTAACTACAGCCAACCTTGCTCACATCAACAGACACAACAGAACACATCTCACACTCATGTTGCTTTGGCTTTGAGAGACCATGTTTCACTTTTACGTGGCACAAGCTCTGACATTGTTGCCCAGGGGATTAGACCTGAGGTGCTGAATGATCTAAGTATGCCTGGAGACCAACTGCCTCGTGAGGAACAGCAGTGAGATAATTCCCCGCAAATCAGCATTGTGGTTGTGCACAGCCTGCAGCCTTTGTTAGTCCTGGAAGCTAGTGCACATGGCCATTGCTGGTGCCAGCTGAGGTCCACACTTCTCTCCTTCCAAAGAGTAGTAAGCCACACCATTTTGAAGCAGATGCTAACCACAACACAGAGACACTAGGAAAGCAGAGGCATTCTTTCTATTTACATATAGGGTGTAAGGACCCCACTGATGTCCCCTGTTTGTCTCATCCCAGCCTGCTCCTTCCAATTCCCCAGCCTGATAGTGCCTACTGGCACTTTGCAGGCACGGCACCTCAAGGTAACTCACAGAGAACTTAGCACATGTGGATTAAAATATGCCCCCTAGTTTTGGGCTCAAGTACTTTAAAACCAGGGTAATAAATCAGAGACATTGACTATGTAAATATGTAGGTCAAAGACTAATCCTACTTATATAATCTTGAGAAAGAAAATAATGAGATAATTAGGAAAAGTCAATGCACAGTTTTAAGATTCATAATAGCTTCCATTAGTTCTTTTAGACAAATCAGATAATCTCCAAAAAATTCTAAAAAACATATCTGGCATATTTACTTGCTTTTAAATAAAATGGTTTGAAGTGATTTTGACTTCATTTTAAAATATCCAAAAGTTCTAGAAAGCTAAAATAACATCTAATGTTTTATATTGGGATTAAGCAAAGTGATTTGTCTCATCCCAGAGGAAATTTCTTGAATGTTTTGATTTTTCAGAATTTTTGGGGACAAAATGTTTATCCAGAACAATTCTATACACGCTTTTTTGGGAGTCTGCTCAAAGTGAACATTTATATGTGTAACAATATATTCTGGTGAATATATTATTCTATATAGCTGGTGACAGGGCTGGAAGGAATGTCCTATGAGCAGTGGCTAAGGACTTTGGGCTTGTCTAGTTTGGAGAAAAGGAGGCTGAGGGGCGACCTCATTGCTCTCTACAGCTTCCTGAGGGGGGGAATTGGAGAGGGAGGTGCTGAGCTCTTCTCCCTGGGATCCAGTGATAGGACTTGTGGGAATGGTTCAAAGCTGCACCAGGGGAGGTTCAGACTGGACATTAGGAAGCATTTCTTTACTGAGAGGGTGGTCAAACACTGGAACATGCTTCTGGTGGACAGTGTTTGTCCAACAGAGTGGTGTCGATGCCTGATGCCTGTCAGTGTTTAAGAGGCATTTGGACAATGCCCTTAATAACATGTTTTAACTTTTGGTCAGCCCTGAAGTGGTCAGGCAGTTGGACTAAATCATCATTGTAGGTGCCTTCTAACTGAAATAGTCTATTTTATTCTGTTCTATTCTTTTCTATTCTTTTCTACTCTATTCTATTCTATTCTATTCTATTCTATTCTATTCTACGCTATTCTACGCTATTCTACGCTATTCTTCCATTCTTCGTTGTGAATGATTCTGTGAAATTGCTAAGAATGTCCATTTCTATGTAACAGGTAATCCATAAAATTTTACCAAGTTCCTCACCATCATTTTTTTCAGAACACTGGCCTTTATGGGGTGGTGTCTTAGAGATTCAATAGTGTCAGAATATTAAATAACTATCTCTTCATATTTCCTTCCTACCAGAAAAATGTTAAAGAGCCTGTGCATGTACACTGCTCTGGTGTATTCTGGAGATAGCTACTGCTTGTGCCAAGATGCATTGGAACAACCGTTTAGTTTTAATTTTGTGATTGTATCAGAGAGAGAGAAAAAAGTCTTATTTATTCTAAGCACTTTTATTGATGACATACAGGTTGCTATAAAAGCTGGAAAGTCAGATCAATATTATGAGCAATTAAATGAGGTCTATCCAAAGGTAATTAAATTTATGGTAGAGGTTGAGGAAGGTGATGCTATAATATTCTTATATCTCTGATGGTAGGAGGAAAAGATAGCTCACCGGCTATTAAATGTTTCCAGATGTTCACATTCCATATTGTTATTTATATTTCAGGTCTGTTCACTGCTTTGTTATTAAAGAAGTTCTCTTCTGGATAGTTAAATGTGCAATTTATGCATGCTCTAATGAATGTTGTGTATATGAAGGTCTTTATGAAAATTAGCTATTTACTTAATAGATGGTGGCTATCTTCTGTTCATTTGCAATGTGACCAGCAGTTAGATGTGTATCGGTGACAATAGTAGTTCCCTCAGATTTCCAGAGAAGGTAAGGGAGGAAAAGGAATATAATGAGACATAGCTGGTTTTCTTAAAGAATGAATATGGAAAAGTTGAAAATGTAGTTAATTGCTTTCACAAAACATCACTGAGATATTCTGCAAGACATGTTATTAGATTATACTCTCAGAGAAGTAAAAGCCACCACAGTTCAGAAACTGGAATATAAGAGAAAAATCTGTCTGAACAAGACCAGGAAAATGAGATCTAGGAGTGTTTTGTTGCAGCCTTAGATCCAGCTTTAGGACTTACATATAAGAAAATCTTGAAAACTTGCAGTAGGTAATTACGAACAAATATGTCCTTCCAAGTAGTTTTTATTACTCATTCTCTCTCTTCCAAAAACTAAGCTATTGTAGACGGTATCTGGATAGTCTAAGCAGCCATTTAAATGTCCACATTCCTTTGAGAATATTGTTAAATTGTGTATCCTAAACAAATTTTCTATGGAAAAAAAACCAAATTTAATTGACTGTTAGATGAAAAAATGTGTTTCTTTTTACTAGTTCTGAAAAAATCTGTAAAGATGCCTTGTAGGCTCATGTAATGTTCTTTATTCTTTGTAACATGGGTCAGGGGGAAAAAATGTTCCTAATCCAAATTCATTATACTTGTTCATTTTAATGCGTTGACTCTTATTTGTTTTCTTGATACTCTCATACGGTTTTTCTTGTTTTTCACTGATAGGGCTTTCTATGTCTTTTATTAATCCTGTGGATTTTTTCAATCCCATCTTGTTTCGAATTGTCCTTCTGGAGAAATATTCCACCAATGCCACATAGTATATTAGATGAGAGCATACAGGATTAGGCACTATGCAGAATACAGACAGGCACTATAATATGATCTGAAATATCTCAATCTCATTCTTTGTGCATTCTAACATTATGTTTGCATTTTTACTGCAGCTGAACTTTAAGCAGAGGTCTTGAGAGATTCCTTTGTCCCTTTCTTTGTCTACTGCTGCTAGTCTTGAATGCTGCAAGGTTTGACAAGTGATTTAAGTGTTCCTTGTGCTTTATTATTTGATTTTTTTCTGCACAGAATTTCATTTGCCATTAAACAACCCATTTATGTAAGATGAAGTCCCTCTGAAGCTCCTCAGCAAGCTCTTTGTCCTTGACTAAAGCTGTAAGAATAATTAATATTTTGGTCTGGCTGCCAAATAAAAGCTGATTAGCATTTAAACAAGTATGTAAATGTTTCATTGTTTCTTCCCAAAATGAAAACCTAGGTTGAGCAGGTTACTGTACTTGACAAGACTATCACTGAACCTCAAATGAAATACTCTGGTGCTCACATAGTTTGAGGAGTCAAAGCAATAAAGCGTTAGCTACTCAAAACTGCTGGGAGAGGTAACAGCCTCCTCGCTCTCCAATAGCCCAGTATATTGAGTGTCCAACTAAGACATGGAGAAGGGGCCTTTCTGCCTACAGACTGAAATGGCTCTAACCATTTGGTTATGAGGCAGACCAAGGCAACCTTGTACACAGATTTGAATTCTCCTTGGATGCTGTTCTCCTTTTCGTTTTAAGATCTTAGGATGAGAATTTAAATCTGTTGCAGTCTGCATAGCTGAAATGCAGACATCAGAGCATGCTTCCTGGCTGTCCTGGTTTTGGCTGGGATAGAGTTAAATTTCCTCCTGGTACTGTGTTTTGGATTTAGTAGGAGAAGAATGTTAATAACACACTGATGGTTTTGATTGTTGCTAAGTAGCCTACTAGTCAAGGACTTTTCAGCTTCCCATGCTCTGCCGGGTGCACAAGGAGCTGGGAGGGAGCACAGCCAGGACAGCTGACCCCAACTGGCCAACAGGGTATTCCATACCATATGATGTCATGCTCAGTATATAAATAGGGGGTGTGGTCCAGGAAGTGGCAATCACAGCTTGGTTATTGGTCAGCGGTTGGTGAGCAATTGCACTGTGCATCACTCATTTTGTATGTTCTACCATTATTATTATTATTATTATTATTATTATTATTATTATCCCTTCCTTTTGTGTTCTATTAAATGATCTTTATCTCAATCCACAAATTTTACATTGTTTTCCAGATTGTCTCCCCCATCCCACTGTGAGGAGGGGGGAGTGAGCGAGCGGCTGTGTGGTGTTTGGCTGCCTGCTGGGTTAAACCACAACACTGACACAAGATGGGGTAGTGTCAGTGGAGGTGTTACCCTTCAGCTTCCTACAGTTCACCTTTTTGCTGAGATACACTTTAAGCCTGATGGTTAGAATATTTACATTATTGCACTTTCTGTAAGGTAAATAGAATAATTAGAGTATTTCATCTCCTTATGGCATGTTCTAACTACTGGTTTATGAGAAAAAACAGTTGCCAACTGTTTGACAGTCTAGTTCTTCAGATGTTTTTCCAGACTGGTCTACATTTAACATGGCAATTCTGAAAAAAATCAGAAATAGTTTTGGCAAAATAATTGTTCTTGTCAGGTGTTCCCTTGTACTTTTTTTCTTCTTCTTCTACCTTCCTACCACCTTCACCTTTTTCTAGCTCACAACTCATCATCTGTGATGACAATTACTAAATAAATTATGCTCTGCAAAACCCAGGGAAGTTCATTGTTAAGTCCTTGTGGTATTGAAAAATTACTATTTAAACCTATTTTTCCCACTCTTTTATCCAGTTCTTTGCTTTATCCTGGTGTTGCACCTTCTTATCTGTTTTAAAATGTCATGTAACAAATCTTGTAAAAAGTATTCTGTAAATCTGAATTAATTATTTCTCATTACTTACTAATTAAGAAAAAATAATCTTACGCTACATGAAATGAAGTTCATAAAAGACCGCATACCTTTGGCCAACTCAAGTCTAATTTAAAATCTATTTCAAGAAAATAGGCAAAAGTCAGTGGTCACTGGGCCTTATGATTGCTATATACTGATGGAGAAAGGGTTATTTATTTTCATACATGGGTTTCCATGAGCCATCTGATTCTCTGCGTGAAGATTATTTCACTCTGAGAAATGCAAGTAAACTTTTAAGAACTTTGATAGTTATTTGCTTGGTTTTTAGAAGGCAAATGGTAGTAGTTTAGTCAGGGAGGTTTACATTTGCTGTATACACAATGGTTTACACACAGTTCACTTCTGCCAATGACTGTAATGAGGTCAGAAGGGTTATTTGCAGACAGGAAAGAGCCATTACGGGACCAGGACTGAAGCTGTTGAGGGTGGTTCTGATTCCCTCAAGACAGATGTCCTGGGAAAGCTCAGAGTGCTTCTAAAATAAAGTATTTTCAGAGTGTATCAAATATATACTGAAAAAACTGAGATATTCATAAGGTGCTAGCTGTCACTTTCCATATAGAAGGTCCGTTTGAGTGCTCTATGAAGTGCTTTTCTCTTGTAATGCAGTGGTTAGAGCACTGACCCGGGGTAGGAGACATTGACCTTCCACTTTCTCCTTCGTTAAATGGGACTAATTCCCACCTCCCTTAGCTCCAAGGGATACCCAGTGGTGGTGCCTAAGGGAGGATGAACCCTCCATTTCTTATCATGCTGCTTCCTGGCAGAGCTTGAAAAACTTCAAGATCAATGGACCTTAAATACACTGAGGAAGCATGACTGTGTTCCCTGGTAGCTGGGATGTTCACCTGAAAGAACAACAGACCTCATTTATCTCCGAAATAAAAATAAAAATAAGAATTAGAAAATCAAAGAAAACAGTTATAGGACAACTGGCTCAATAGCTCATGCAAATAGGAAGGTATTTCTCAGTATTATCCATAAGTACCTATCCCCCCTTGGGAGTGCAAGCCCAGGCTTGCCTCACAGTAAATTAATCTGATAATCAGAGGGAGATCCTTAAAAGATACCTATCCAAATCTTGATGTCAGCTATGATTCATGACCTTTGATACAGCAAGTAAATGAACAGAAAGTGAGATTTATTTAATGCTATATAACAAGCCTTGGGGTTAGGAGTCCAAGCTCTTTGACACAGTCAGCCTTAGTCATTAGAAGGAAGCTATTTCAGTAATGAATTATTACAACCCTGGGAGTACTTTGGTCATGGTTCATCACCATGGTACACGGTGGACCTTAATAATGTCTTACAATGTCAATATGTGCCTTATTTAAGGTTCATATCATTTTAGCCGTTCAGAAAGGATAAAACTCACCCCTGTGCAGCAGGCCAGAACATGGTCTATTCATCATGCTAGTCCCACCTGAGTCCTCAAAATGTATTTTAACTGAGATGGAAGTGACACATAAAGCTTCTGTGAGATCTTTTGCACACAGCTGAATTTCAGCTGTGAATAGGAAGCACCAATTCACAAATAAGTTATCATCTGATGGAAAATTTCGCCATCAATCAGATTAGCTAAATTACATGAATAATTCCTCTAGCCTTACCTATGATATCTGAATCTTGTCTTTCAGTATAGTTTTGGGTAAGAAAATTTCATGGAAAATAATGGCAGAAAAAGAATAGTAAGAATGGAGGAGGGGCTTTTTTAGATTAAATAATTTGGTTCATTTAACTTAAAGCCAAAGAATTAAACATCAGGCATCCACCTTCTGCTTGATGGCCGGAATATTAAATTCCTATTAAGTGCTTAAATCCCAACCCTTTTTCTCTGTTTTCCACCCCCTTTCCTTTCTCTGTTCTTTTGCTAAGTAATTGCCAGAGCTCCACAAACAGGGGAGTTCTCAATGTATTTTTGTGTAATAATAAGAAAGTTCAACCTGACCTCCCCTGTTCAAAAATATTTTTCTTTATAAAGGAGAAAAACTTTTGTTTAGCTTATTGCACTAACCTGTCTTTCACTTTAAACACGCCTCAGCATGTCAAGATGTTATTTTTAAAAACACAATCATGAAACTTTTTAAAAATATCAAATTACATTCCAAACAAAAATTTTCCATCAGAAAACAATTTTTTTCATTTTCCATCACTTTTTGTGAGTTCATTCATCTTGAACTGCTTAACAATACCCTAAACTACCCTGATGTCCAAAAAGTTTACTGAAAGTGCTCAGTTCTGGCTGTCAGTATTCAAAATAACATTACTTTTTTTAAAAACAGGTGTTTTGAAAAAGATATATTAAACTAAACACAGCTATTTTCTWCCTGAGTTTTATATAAATAGTACCTTTGTTCTGAGTCTGCTGTTTTACCAAGCAATCGTTAATAACATAAACATGAAAGCAAGTGGTGCTAACAAACATTTTGAATCGAAGCATATTGATAGGTAATTCATTGCTTTATCAGSCTCCACGTATGCCTGCTGGAATCCATCACATGAGATTAAACAGGAACTTCACTGTTTATATTTACTGAAATCTAAGAAGTCAATAGTATTCCTTCTAGAAGGAATTATTATAGCACAGCCCGAATGTTTGGGCTGTCCCAAGCCCAAATATTTTGTATTTATATGCATCTTCTGCCTCACTATTAAYAGTGTTAAAATGCCCTTGGGCAGAGATTAGGCTCAGGGAAAACCCATCACTTCATATCCATTTTCTCCACAGAGTATCCCTTTACAGTTGACTGTCTAACATATACAGATGTACGTAGGATAACACGTGGGAGAGAAGACAGCCTTTACAGAATGCAGAAGTGTAAAGTTAAGCTTTCAGTAAGTAACATTTCTTCATACATGTCCACCACATAATAATGTGTTAAAGACAGTATAACCAGAAAAGCAAAACCAAAACATCCAGAAATTGCAGTTAATAATAGAAGAACTTAAGGGTYACAAAACAGAACTCTTCAGGTTTCAGCTGTTCTAATATACTCCTGTTCATGTGAGGTCGCAATCAGTTCCTATCACAATCTCTAAGGTACTCTGTAARCTAAAGTCATAAAACAAACAAAGTTCAATCTTTATGATCAGGTGTGYGAAGGCCAGCAAGCTGCTGCCGTTACTACAGCTTTACTATGCCACAGGAAATAAGCATACCAAGTCCATTAAAAATGRAAAGACTCATAGTGGATTCATGAATTCATGTGAATCATTTGACCCCTTATCAGTGCATAAGGAATATGCACACTTTTATTATTTAGTATAACTGTGCAGTGCTTCCGCTAAATGATATGCAGCAGGACTATTGCATTTAATATGGTATGTGGCTATAGATCTTCCTGCATTATCTTTTTTTTCCCATAAATTGCTTACAGGTAGTGTAACTCTTTTTGTCCAGACAAGTTCTTTGGACACCCAGAATGACAAAGGCAAATATGAAATCTTCCATGTCTACCTGTGCAGAACAACAAAGAAGCAGCTGAAATGAGGACTTTGTGATTTTAAGGCATGCAGGAATTATTGGAACCATGAARGGAAAGATTTCAGCCCTTCCTTGATTTTTTTTTTTCCCCAAGATGTTCAGTGATGTACTGTTCAACTGGACAAAATGTTGATTGCAGAAAGTCCACTTATACATAATTATAACTATTCTAGATGGTCTTATGGTTACAAACACAGGACTGGAAGCCAATGGGAATGAGGAACAGATTTCTGAACATCTTTGATATTCTTGTGGGACTGAGTTTAAAATTAAGGCAATTAAGGCAATTGTCTTAAATTTTCCATCTGTAACAATAGGATTAGTAAGGGCAAAAGCTAATTAATCACACCAATGCACCTTAGACTTTTCTCCAGCATGCCAATGCAAACAGAACAAGTTTTATTTACTATCTATTACGAGAGTTAAAAATTTGCATTACTTTCCTTTGTCTAGGAAAAGTCATTTATTTCAGCAAGCTTTGGCAAGGGTCACAAGATTTGTACACTGTCTTAAAAAAAAGAATCAAAAACAATCAAGAAAATTAGTAAGAAGAGGTAAAAAAAGTAAAGGAATATTCTGTAGAATAGGTACTTCCGTGCTGAACAGACATTAATGTTACAAGAGGGAAAGTAATATCTACGTAATACCGGAATGGTCTTCAAATAAATCAGGTGGCTCATTTCACTTTTATTGTATCAACTAAACTACTGAATGGGATCCTCAGAAGATAATCTGTTTATGAATGACAATGTTAAAAGACTGCCTAGCAAATACTGCTACAATTTCTTCGTCTTTCTCCCCCCTGTATATTTCAGTTTCCCTACCTTGTGATCTAGAATTCCTCCCTATTTTTCTTTTTTCTCCCTTTTTCTACCCAATCTTTTGTTTTCCCCGTGTACTAGTCCTTCCTCTCCATTACAGCTCTCACACCCTTCTTAAGATTCATGACAGATCTTGCCTGTATTTCACACATTTAAGCACTTCTAGCCTCTCACATTGGTGCTTATTCCAGCTTCTAATAACACTAGCACTGTCTCCGTTAAGAGCCATCTCAGCCGTGATGCTGCAGCATCCTAAACTGACACAGGGGGATTGCAATGTCATATCTGTCAGGGCCCACTGAGCAACCTCGTGGTCAGAAATGAATCCTGCTAAAGGAGCTGGTTAACTGTCCATTGGTAAATAATTGAGAAATGTGAAAGCGAAAAAAATACTGAATGCTTCTTTTTTTTCTATGTGGCAATAACAGGTTATGTCTGGAAGGCATGATGAAAAAAAGAAGGGCAAATAAGAAATGCTGGATTTTTTATTCAGAAGACTGCACAGCAAAAGTTCAGAGTAGAAGGCCCCTTAACATAGAGCTCAGAAGAAAAACAGGTCTGATTTATTTATTTATTTACTTATAGCACAAAAAGAAGGGTCAAGATAAACTTCTGGCTTCAAAATGGGAAACTGTCAGGAGAGAGGATATTTTCATCTGGTGCAAGTACCCACATGGGTACATGCACATATATTTTGTCCTTCCCTTTTTATCTAGCACAGAGAAGACGTGGACCAATTCCTACCTACTATTATGGACTTTTGAAATTTTCCTTCAGCCTAATCTGAGATGGCAATTTCACTGCAAATAGGCCCTTGCTTCTCAATTAGGTCTGTGAGTAACGTGGAGCATCGTGAGCAAGAGGGTCTGCTGGCAGAAGTGGAAGGGAAATTCCACCGAGGAATTTCATCACTGATATGCCATGTTGGCTGAAACTCTTACAAAGGTCTCCAGAAAACCAATTAAACACCAGGCACTCATCTAAATTATAGAATCATGGAATCATAGAATGATTAAGGTTGGAAAAGACCTCYAAGATCATCAAGTCCAACTGTCAACCCAACACCACCATGCCCACTAAACTATGTCTCGAAGTGGCACATCTACACGTTTTTTGAAAGCCTTCAGTGATGGTGACTCCACCACTTCCCTGGGCAGCCTGTTCCAGTACTTGACAACCCTTTTGGTGAAGAAATTTTTCCTTATGTCCAATCTAAACCTCCCCTGGCGTAACTTGAAGCCATTTCCTCTTGTCCTGTAACTAGTTACTTGGGAGAAGAGACCAACACCCACCTCACTACAACCTCCTTTCAGGTAGTTGTAGAGAGCGATAAGGTCTCCCCTCAGCCTCCTCTTCTCCAGGCTAAACAACCCCAGCTCCCTCAGCCACTCCTCATAAGACTTGTTCTCCAGACCCCTCACCAGCTTCATTGCCCTTCTCTGGACATGCTCCAGCACCTCAAAAGATGTTCTGTTCTGGCTCCCTTCATCCCTACATATGGCCCATAGTAAAGGAAGTTGACAGACACTGTTAGCCTCTAGAGGTCCTACTCAGCCCAAATTGCAAAACGTGCAGCCTGCTTGTTACCTAAGCCTTTGACTGAAAACCAGGATTTGGATCCCATTCAGGGCTCAGTTTATTATTCTGTAATAATCATAATAGGTAATCTGTTGCATTCAAAAATTTGACCTTTGGTTGCAAAAGGCAGAGATCTCCCCAAAACCCCAGAAAGCCATTTTATTGTTCAGGTTTTAAAAACAATTGTAATTTCATCACAAACCTCTTAATCTTCCACCACAAAGTGATGCACAAGAAAAAGAGCAATCAGATCTGAAATATGCCTTCTATCATCTTCTTAAATATCTCAGTCAAAATCTCACATATTGACCTTAATTTCTGCAGAATTATCCCTTGTAATATCCCCAAATCTTGTTGCACAGCTTTTGTCAGTTCTCTCTGAAACATTAACCGTTTATTTCAGCTGTTCCTTGATGCTGAAATAGTACAGTATTTGATTCCTTTACCTAATAATATTGCTAAGATTCAAGTCTCCAAAGATATGGATGTTTAAATACAAAATGTTTTAGTTCAAGCCCATCTCACATAAACTGTTATTGATAAGACCACAGTCACACACAGCTGACTGTCACTCAGGTGTTTATGGAGGCAGAAATAAGAATCCCATTCCACCTCACTGTTAATCAATCTTTGTCACTCCACAAAATTCTTTTATCTGATAAGCTCCCTCGTGGCTAGCAGAAAGAAAAAAAAGAATCCCATCAATGGAAGCTCTGCAGCCCAAACTGGCAGACCGAAAGAAACACAGCACCAGGAGGCATACAGCTGCGTCTGGCAGCTGCAGGTTTTCAGGCTAGCACAAGTCACCCCAACACCCGCCACAGCCGGAGGTGTGCTGGCCTGTTCCTCCAGCTCACCAACAGCTCTGTGCTATAGCCACCAGTCCTTGGACCTCTTCTCCAAGGCGTCATTTTGTTCGTTCAAACCACAAAACACTCCCACGATCCAGATTTATGTCTTTCCTTGCCCTTCTCACCACTCATCTGAGCCAATCCCCATCATAAGCACTGCCGCACTGAGACCATGCCTGCTGGCTCTGATCCGTCAGCAGAGATCTGGCCTGTAAGAGCTAGCCAGGAAGGTAGCTAATCCATCACAGGTGGCCCAGGCACTATTCCCATTAAAGGCTCATCTGGTTTATGACAGGTCTAAATTATATCCCAAAGGCTGTCATGATGCTCAAGACTGAGCCTGCACTCCAACCCAGTCTCCCTGTGGTCACCCACACTGCCGACGTTTGCTCATGTCCTGTGCTAAGTTGGGATCAAGTCAACTCTGTCTTCTTGACAGGGAAACAGGGATATAGACCGGGTATTGGCAATAGCTTGAGATGAACAGCTAGCAGCTGGGCAGATGCAGTCAGCACAGCGTCCTGCCATGCACTGTGTCCAGACACAGTGTTGACTCTTTTCCTCCTGCCCACATGATGCTGAGGGTGAGCCATTAAGCACCAATGTGTCCACAYAGATAGACCTAGATTCCTGCTTCTCTGGTTTGGATGGTTTCTGGACAGGCTTTCTGAAATCACTGAAAAGCCACAAAAGACTTTCTAAGTAGAAGGAGTGCCCCGGTCTAACAGAAATATGAGATGACCCTGTGCGCCTGCAGGGCTATGATCTTATTGGCATCACGGAGACGTGGTGGGATGGCTCCTATGACTAGAGTGCTGGGATGGGGGGATACAGACTCGTTAGGAAGGACAGGCAGGGGAGACGAGGAGGGGGTGTCTCCCTCYATGTCAGTGACCAGCTGGAGTGCATGGAGCTCTGCCTGGGGACGGATGAGGAGTCAACCGAGAGCTTATGGGTCAGGATTACAAGGAGGGCAGGGACAGGTGACATTACGGTGGGGGTCTGCTACAGGCCACCTGACCAGGAAGACCAGGCGGATGAGGCCCTGTCATGACCYGGCCTGATAGGACCAGGGGGTCGTAAAGGTTTTGAAATTCCCTCGGGCTAAATTAAGGTGAAACGACACCAAACAATCAGTTAAGTGTTTTATCTAAGGCAGAAGCAAGCTGAACTGGGAAAGCGTTACAATAAACAACACGAACTTAGAAAGCAGAGTGGTAGGCAATGTGGGTTCTATTAATGCATTTAGAAGAAGAAGAGAAAAGAGAGGAAAAAAGAGGAAGAGAGATAGAGAGATATCACCACCCTTGGATCCCACRATGACGACGATGACGGGTGCAGCAATCCTCCGGTGGCGGGCGCACACCGGCTCCTTGGGTTGGTGTCTTTTTAGTCGTCCCCTATGTCTCGGTTGCGTCATAGAATCATAGAATCATAGAATCATTAAGGTTGGAAAAGACCTCTAAGATCATCGTGTCCAACCATCAACCCAGTACCCATGCCCACTAAACCATGTCCCGAAGCGCCACATCCACACGATTTTTGAACACCTCCAGGGATGGTGACTCCACCACTTCCCTGGGCAGCCTGTTCCAATGCCTGACTACCCTTTCAGTGAAGAAATTTTTCCTAATATCC
>JASVER010000025.1:10708940-10739446 GCA_030449065.1 Oceanodroma leucorhoa | reverse complement strand
CSGRRSSGKTKRMCCAGCTGGCCAATGGGRTATTCTATACCATGTGACATCATGCCCAGTATAAAAAACTGGGGGGCTCTGCGGGTGGCTCTCGCACCGTTCGTTTGGACACATGGGGGTGAGCAGTTTCATTGTGCATCGCCTGTTTTGTATATTCTGTTATTGTTGTTGTTATCATTGTTGTTATCACTGTTCTACTTTGTTTTATTTCCATTATTAAACTGTTTTTATCTTAACCCGCTGGTTTTCCTTCGTGTGCCCTCCCGATTCTCTCCCCCATCCCACCAGAGTCGGGGGGTGAGTGAGTGGCTGCGTGRTGTTTAGTTGCTGGCTGGGGTTAAACCACGACATAGCTTTTTAAAATAAACTTCAAATCCTGTATCTTTTTATAACATTATTTTCCAATTATTGCCTGAAAATGGTAGAAGCACCAGAAAAAAAATATTAAATCCACAGTCAATTACAATTTATTGGAATACTTTTCTTGCTTTTCAACTCCTCCCTGTATTTTATTAAAATATATTTTTCCTAAGGATTATACTACCTTAAAAGTCCATTAAAACTAACAGCTAAGATAGGAATCAGGATTAAATTTATGTTCTGCCTCTGACCATTTCTGGAAGATTTTAGTGGTAATCTCATGGCTTTTGGGGGAAAGTAATTATTATAATTTAATTAGAAATTGTTTGGTTTGCCTCTATCTAGCTAAGGCTTTGTTAAGGAGCTAGTTCTGTACAAATGCGAAGGCCTGGATTCCAACATTTCTTTCTTTAACAGGTTTTACAATATTTGTTATCTAATTCAATTCAATTGATGTGTTGAGACCTATGACTTGATTATTACCAAGAGAGCCACAATTTTCTTAAGAGGTGAAATACATGGTGTTAGGAAACTAAATTAAATTATGTGCTTATATTTTTTTGATTCTTGCATCCAACAGTTATCTGGGTGCAGGGGAAAGCAGGATGACAATTTCTTTTTCAGATGCACAATTGAGCTGGCAACTACAGCTGAAGTGATAGTGCATCTGAGAAAGTTGTTTCTGAAAAGAACAAAACCACTAATCAGCATTTTCAACAAGAGGTGTCTGGAGTTCATCCAGAACTTTTAAGAAAAATGATTGGTTTCTATTTTTTTCAATCCTGTTTTCTTAAAACACATTTACTGGAACTCTTGTTTTCATTGAGTGGCCACCACACAGATACCTTGGGAACTGGTCACCCCAAAATGGAGGTGTCCAACAATTATTTGGTGCATTTTAAAATTGATTTAACTATTCAGATGCTTCTGAAACCTCATGGTAAGTGACTAATCACAGAATTTGACTTTTCTGAATCTTTATTCTTATCTTATCCTAACCAGAGAAAGAAATTAAAACAAAACGAACAAGTCCCTCACTTCCTGAAACACAATAAGCTAAAGTCCTAGCTTTTTTTAAATGTTGTCATAATTTTACCAGTAATAGGAAGAAAAGTCCTCTTACCAAAGCCCCCTAAAAAGCTTTGGATGAACTCCCTGTCAGCTCAACACAGAAGTAGTAGGTCAACCTTTATTACAACAGAATAATTGAGTATTTCTTTTTAGATTTTCTCCAAAACTAGTTCTGGAGTCAGACTGGAGGTCAGAAGAGATGGAAGACCATGCAGAATTTGTGTCCCTGATTTGCTAATTCTAGGGAGCAAGGAAGAAGGGAATTGACTGTTGCTAAAAGGGACCATTTATTTTTCTTTAAATGGCCAAACAAAACCCCCAAACCAAAAACCCCAAGCAAAACCAAACAAACTGAACTTACAGGTGATGCTTATGTTAGTTTTAATCCCTGGAGTGCCATTTTCTGCAATTTAATTGTCAGTTATAGCAGCTACCRTGCAAGCATACAAAGCATAATTCATGTTGCCCTGATTTTAATTGATGCCTACAAGAAATTATTACTCTAACTAATTGCAGTTGCTCTCTTCTGGGAAGAAAGGACTGGGGGAGAAGGAGGGAAAAGGATGGGGGGGTGGAATGACAAAGTACTACCAAAAATGAATGCTTCATAAATTATTAATTTCTTCTAAAAATACTGTGAAATCTTGAGTTGCTGCAAAAGGCTTTTGTTAGAGCTGGAATAAATCAGTACGAGATTTACAGGGCAAGTTTACATTAAAACACCGTTAGTGCTAGGGCCTCACTCTAAAGTTGGGCTGGTTAGGACATGTTACATTATTTTTTTTTATTTTTCACTGAAATACTTTTTCCTAGGTAATAAAACACTTCGTGGAGATCTATTCATAGAATCACCGAATGGTTGAGGTTGGAAGGGACCTGTGGAGGTCATCTGGTCCAACCTCCTTGCTCAAAGAGGACCACCTAGAGCCAGTAGTCCAGTATTATCTTCTAAAAACCAGTAAAGGAAAGAGTTCTGAAATCTATCACAAGATCTTCTGTCATTTCTGGAGATATAAAAATAAATATATTCTTTTGAAAAGAGTTGTTTTATCAACTGTTCTCACATAATTATATTCTGCCCTAGCATTCAGAAGTTTTTTTTTCTGTTCCAGTGTAAAATATCAGAAGGAATGGACAAGTGGAAAGGAACAAAGAACTAATAAAAAAAAAAAAAAAAAAAAAAAGTTGAGATTAATTACATTTATCCTTCATCGTTTATCCTCTGGGATATGAAGTAAAAAAAAAAAAAAGCCTACCTGGGGTTCTGATGAGTAACAGAGAATATATTAATTTAAAAGAGAAATTGTTCTACATTTGTCATTCTTTGGGAATAAGATCTTTCATCTGGTGAAATACAACAGAATAGGGAAAGACCTCTTCATAATCTCAATAATGATAATATTTGTYGTAACACCTGTGGGCAGGTTGTTTTGAATAGGCCAGAACATCCTAATCTATCTACAAGCACTGAAACTGTTACATATATGTAAGACGTTTTCATGTTGTACTCATAACATGCCATTGAAATAAAATTACTGCATCTCTCAATCTCTCTCTAAGAATTAATTTATGTTTAAAATYTGCCATTTTCCCTAAAAATGCCATTTTATGGCTGCAAGCTCTACACTCCTAATTTTTCTTTGAACCTCTATTCTTGTCTCTGGTGGGAATCAGAGTTTTACATTCCCTTTAAATGTCCCTTAGGCATAAGTTACATAGCAGTAAAAAGAGGCAAAGAAATCTGAGACTGTACATGCAACAACTTCAATCTTAGCAGGGTCAGCATTGTTTGCATGTATCATTGCATTTTACTCTGCAGAAGGACACTGATACCTTAAGAAACCTGTAGGTTCTGGGCTCTGCCTTTTAATGAACTTTAAGAAATTTCTGATGGAATTASTTAAGTTTGCCTTTCCTCCCTTTAGGATAACACATAACTGCACACACAGCTGCTAGTGCCTTCAGAGGAGACTACCAATACATCTAATGGAAGATCTTTCCCCACTTCATGTCATTTGGACTCAAAAACCTGTACCAAATTATTCAGCAGAGATGTCTTATTTCATGGCTTTTCCATCACATCATACAGATATGGCTCTAAATCTTTGATGAGGACATCAGAAATTGTGGAGTGAGTGATGTACACTGGAGAGGAATGGAAAACAGAGGCATTCACTTAGGGATTCATCTCCACTTCCCCAAGGAGCCCCTGCAACCTCTTGCTGTGCACCTGCGACTACCACCAAAGCTTGTCATCATCTCCCCACTGCATGCAGCAGCATTTGTATAGAGSCCTCCTGGGCTGGTCTTCTGCTCAAGGAGCAGTGATGCTCTTGGAAATGAAGGGTGTTCCCGGGGAATTCCCCTCCCAGAGACAGACATGTAAACCCAAGTCTCCAGTTCAGTACAGATCTGYTGAGCTTTGCTGTGATCTGATGGGGACCCCATTGCAGTCAGAGATCAGGAGCAGATCTGGGGTGCTGTGGGAAGGGAGTGGCTGGGGAGAAGGAGGGGAAGTGAAGGATATGAGGTCAACTTATATAAGGGATCTACTTGGACATGCATTACCTATGCAGTTTTTATGTAGTGGTTCAATAACTAGTTCAATGCACTCCTGGAATAATGAGGTTATCACAGATTGCCGATCATATATCATAATAAGGTGGTGCAGTTCCTGCCTTTTGATTTTCCTCAGTCTACCAAAAAGGCTTAAGAATTAGTGGARCCCAGATCTTCAAAGTTATCACAACATGGTGGTGTGCAACCACTTTCTCATATATAGCAAAAAATATCAATTTGCTTTCTGAAAGAAGTGAACAGAACTGCATGATTCAGTATAACTCCTATTAACTGCTGACATATAAACCCATTTTCTCTGTGAGGTTTAGCTCTTCCTTCTGACTGATGGATTCAGACATACCTTCTCAAACTGATCACTGGCTGCTCGTTCCTTGCATTTTCACCCAGTTGTGACTTTACAGCTGCATTTTACTGCCATGCTTTATTTTCTCCTTGCAACCAGCAGGCCAGAACAACAACAAAGGGAATTGAATTTCACTTAGTAAATGAAAAGAACGGGGGAAAAAAAGGATACACAAGGCACAACACAAACCTTCTTGTCACCACTACTGAACTCCCAAGTCCTAAGAGTTGAAGATTGTCTTCTGATACATAGTTCTATAGTGACATACATAAAGGTTACATCATGACTTTGCAGCACTTTGTTGCTTTCCTATTGAGCCACTCCACCTATCCGYCAATTGAAAATTAGAGGCATCATCTGCATTTCCTGAGCAGCAGAGATAATTTTTTCCTTCCATTTGGCCCCTTCTGATTTTTGTCCTCCCCTATGCTCTGAAGAAAAGGGAGTCTTGCACGTGGTCTGAAGACAACTTGCACTCTCATTCTTTTCTTCAGGTGTGAAATGTAAGATCAATTTGTAGGATGGGACAATCACCATAAGTAGAGTGCTTAGCTAAAGACTACACCCGCGGGTGCTTTCTTCATGTACAAGCAAATCACCTCTTCATAAAGAACACACAGTGAGAGGAAACGTTTTTTAGCATTTGCGTAACACAGACAGGTCTTGACAAGCTGAGCAAAAATGTGGATATACAAATCATAAATGTCCAATCTTTTTTCCCAGATTAAAGTATTTAGAAATGCAGAACAATATTAATTACGATTTGGAAGAAAGTATACATCAGATACAGAGGAAATGTTCAGAAAGAATAATTCATGTATCTATTTTCTGGTTTTTGTTGTTGTTTTGGGGAAAAAAAAACATCACAGCTTCGTGAATAATGATAACAGATTTTTACCTACATGTTCAATAATTTTATTTTTTAACTTTTTTCATGGTATCATAAAATAATGTCATCTGTCATTGCTGGCATACTGCAATACAACATAAAATATTTGAAGTATTTGAGTTTAGCTTGGTAAAATATTTAAGGGCATCATTAGTAGTGACTGAAACAGCTTATCTGAAAATCAACTTCTTTCCTGTTTCCTGTAATGAAATGCTTGAACATCTATATTAAAGAGCCTTCTACTTGTGGTATAATTAAAGAATTTGTATAAAAATGTTGAATATTTTGATAAAAAACACCACATATGAGGACACTKATTCATCAAAGGAAATAAGATATTTCAATCTTTACTAATAGCTGTTGCCCTTTATGATTTGGAAAATAGGTAATATAGTTACTTTAACAACCACGTAGTCACTTCCAGAAGTCAGCTACATTAAGTCAGCTACATTAACACATAGAACAGCATTAGATCACATACCATGAAAAGATGTGAATGTGATTGAAATACACAAACTAAAAATCAATCCATCAAGATGTTTTAGAATTTCAAAAATATTTTCCCCACTTTATTATTCATGAAACTTAAAAGATATTTGGTTTCACTCTAACTTAAAATAAAAACGAAGGATAAAATGTCAAAAATTCCTAGAAATTCAGAACTTTCAACTTGGAACTTTTCTGTTCTTTCTTCAGATCCTTTTGCACTGACTTCTGTTTAAATAAAAGGGARAAGTTTTGTGCCAAGTTAACTTCAAAGCAAACTAATGGACTCTCCTTTTCTTCTTGGAATTAACCTTGTTAACTGTGGCAGGACTTCTGTTGTTACTCTTGGTCTCAGTCGTGGCATTGCTTCCTTCCTCCTGCAGCAATAATTTTTGATTATTTTGTTTTCCCTGTCTTTGCCTGGTTTTGACTCAGCACCCACCATCCCATCATCTAAACAGAAAGAGATTCTGATAGGGACTTCACCCTGCTACCTTTCACGGGAGACCACACAAACAGAAAAGCAGCTGGCACATGTACATAACTCTGTTGGCCTCATCAACAAATAGCACTTGAAAATCCAGCCCAGAAGGTTCTGCACTCTCCCCTTTGGCTATCTGATACCTCTCTGACAGAAAATGATCTAGCAAAATTGTGTATATTTTCTTTGTCTTCCTTGGAGCGGAGTCAAGTCCAGAGGGAAATTATAGTCTTATGATTGTGAACAGGAAAAGTGGTTAACATATGGCCCTTACGTTATGGGGTCACCAGAGGGTGTTTGACACAAGCTCCTCTCAGAGTATGATCAGCTGAAGGAATACCTACCTACCTTAGCAATTTTTCATGGCTGCTGACATGAAAATATAGATTTCTTCATGTACCGATAYGGGTGAGAGAAACATCACCTTTGTAAGATGATAACCGATTGCAGAAAAAGCACCTTGGTATGTATCAGTTGATATGTATCATATATTCCCTGAAGTAGTCCATGCTGGAAGCAATCTTTTAAGCCATCCGGCTTTGCTCTGTGCAGAAACAGAAAAGTTAATTCATACCTTTGTGTAGTCTAGCTTTAGATGATCCAAACAAAATGAGCAGCCATAAATAATCTTCTTCCACTGCTGGGAAACTTCTCTTTGCACTCAGCTCCAGGATGCTGAATTTAATGTTCTAGTTATTTGGATCCCTCTTAAAACAGACAAACAAAAATTCTGCTCAAAAAGCATAGTCATTTCAGGACACACTATTAAATCACTTAAGGAATTTTGGCTGCAAGACAGATGGGAAGTAACAAGGAAAATTTGGGGCTTTTTTCTTTKTTTTTTTGGTGGGTTTTGGTGGGTTGTTTTTGGCTATTCAGAATTCAACCAGCTTGGATTTCAAAGAAAATTCCCACACAGTTTCTTAACATTTTTCTCACATTTTCTGTTTTTCTCCACTCACCCAAAGAAAAGCCCATAAACCCAAACAAAGGAACAAACAGATTGCAGTGTAGGAAAGTTTTATCAAAAGCATGGAATGAGAATGTTAAGAATAGGAATAGGATACAGTAGGATTATTATGTTAAAAAACTGGGGAGGCTCCAGCAGAGGATTACCAGGATACTTGGGAGCCAATGTCTCAGTACCTACAGGGTGAGGTTCAGGGAGCTCAGACTACTGAATTTCATGAAAAGGTSGTTAAGGGACAATCTAAGCTCTGCTTTCAGCTACACGAAGAAAAACTACAGAGATGACAGAGCCAAACTGCCCTCCCCATGGCATGAGATGTAACAAGAGGCAACAGCCTGGCATGGGAGATTCAGACTGGACACTAAGATAAACCACATCACTAGGCGGGCAGTTCAACACAAGAGCAGGCGATAGCAGAGCTGTAGACCCTCCATCCATGGAGGTTTTCACATCTTGACATATCAAGCCCAGCTGGCCTGATCCACCGATCCTGATCCAAGCAGACAGCTGGACTAGATGGCTCCAGAGGTTCCTTCCAACCAACATTGCTATGATTCCACTGTAACATACCATGGAAAATACCATACAAAAGGAAGATTTCATGATTTATACGGGGATTTCTTTCATATCCGATGAAAAAAAAAAAACACATCAACTTTTGAACCACAGGCATACACACACAAACACAYACACACAAAATGTCTTCATCCTATTTTGCAATGCTTTACGATGAAAATTTGATAAACAACATTATACAATGGAGGATAGAAAAAGCAAAATGCAATGATTCAAGCTACAATTCTCAAAGAAAAGTATTATTGTTTCCTTTAAAAACAACCATCTTTTCACAGGGCTCCTTACCCTCTAAGAAATACTTGCCACATGAGTGATATTGTTGCATTGGATAAAAATGCAACCCATCTGGAGAAAATGTCTCAGGGAACCAGCAGCTGAACCAGCAAGAAGGCTTTCTTTGGGCCACTCTGTTCAGGCTGAGAAAATAGTAAGTCCCTTTAATAGGAACTCTGCTAAATGGAATTTGGATTCCCATCCTGCTGTTGCATACAAGATGAAAAGGTACCCTCCATCTTTCCACACCCCCAGGACACTCTTTCACTTGGTATAATAATTGTTACAATGCATCTGTAATGACTACAGCTGGGCAACATTTTCCTAACAAACCAGAAATAATTTGCAAAGCTTTCAGCAATCTTGGGCCACCTTCTGGCTGTTTTTCAGTCAACCTGAGTCCATATTCTGGGCACATTCCTATGCCAGATCTTGGCTGAAACTTGTCCAGGAATGCTTATGCCAGGAAGGGTTTTTCAATGTCACCTGGAAGTCACACCAGCCGGTTAATTTTGCTGGTTACAAAGACTTAGCAAGGTGAAATGTAGTAGTTTCAGATGAGATGCATTTTTGAGCCCTTTCAGAACGGAGCTAAGATCCAAGACTCTTGAGTATGAACCTGCCGAATATAAACCAAAAATAATAATAAAGTGTCCTTCAAACCCTCTGGCACAGAAATCCTCTGTTTCACATTGCCTCAGCTGGATTTTCTTTGCTCATATTTAATTAGGCCTATATTTTTCAAAGGGCTATTACAGGCAACTTTTTGCTTTTGCTTTCCTTTTCACAGTAAATAAGTTTAAGCCCACAAATTCAAGACTGTTGCCTGAGACAAGTGCAGTTAGCTATGAAACGGAGGAGAAAGCTTCAAGTGTAACAGAATGGTCCCTTTGCCTGACATGTCTCCTTCGATTTTCATAAGTGCTTTACTTGGCTATCTGTACACAGCCGTCTAGGAAGCAAGACTGTAAACAAGCCTCAGATAGCCCAGAAGCTGTAACACAATTTCAGCCCTTCTTTCTTTAAAATCTGTATTTTATATATATATGTGTGTGTGTAAATATATATATACTTGTATGTATTTAAAAATATATATCTCCATATGTATATATATATGAAGACAAAGGGGGGGGGGAGAAGAGAGGAAAGATGTACATTAATGAAGACTTAAGTCTATCTTTGACAATAAAATAGACTATGGACTTGGAATAAAAGCAAACAAAAACAAACATAAGGAAAAATTCCAAATTTTGAATAAAGTTATATCAGCTGTTTAGATCATATACATTCAGAGATTTCAGTTGAATTAGCTAATAAATGCACAGAACTACTGACAGTTATTTGAAAATGTTATGGAGAAGTTCCAGAGATTTAGACATGGTATCAATCTTCCAGCATTTGACCCTGGTAATTACTGCTTTGTAAGTCTAATTTCCAGTCCTTCTACACAACAGAATGAGTTTCAAGAAAAAAAAAAAACCAGACAAGCAAAAATAAACCCCCAGCCATGTAGAGGGTATCGGATCTATGAGTAATAAGCTCTGTGAGTTTATAGAAAAACAAATCATAGCAGTCAAACTTGATTGCTTTTCTCGAGAAATTAGTGAATGAAATTAAAAAACAACAATAACAGAACAGAAAACATACCTGGATTACACTAAAGCACTGGTTATGGCATCACAGTCATTAAAGTAATTTTGAATTTAAAAATTGTCAGATAGAGCAGAAACAGGCTATGGCTCCACAGAAGATAATGATAGTGGAGCAGAAAGTTTGTGGGATGCATCTAAAACAGCACAGGACTCAACAGCAGACTGAGTTTCATCAGCAGTGACTTGACGAAAGGAAGTGAGCAGCATGTAGAAGATATTTGTGGCAAGGGATGTTACAAGCACCTGTGGAGTAAAAATTCTAACAGAAGGGTATACTCAGCAGCTATATAGGTTGACAGCAATAATTAACCTACGTCCATGTTATAAAAATACAAGGCAATATGCTGCTGTGGCATAAGCAAACATGGCACCAAACTGGGAATGATAACACCTGAGCACTAATCTTAGCTCTGCTGCAGATTTTAGGTATGATGGTGGGCCAGGACTCTTAATTTTTTTGAGTCTCTCCTTTTTCTCCAGCTATTGGCCATTTAATGAATGCAAGCTCTAATTTCTTCATAACAGGAAACATTCCCATTCAGCATTTGTACAGCACCTAGCATATCGAGACAAGATCTGGACCACAGCCTCTGTTAACTCTTGTCCATGCAAAAGCATGGCACCAATGCAAACAGTCAAAATTTACTTACAGCTGGCCCAGCAAGAGGATGAATTATTGTATGATTGAACACACCACCATAAGTTCCATGAATGAATATCCACAGTTTCCCTCCACCTTCTCCATGTAGTATTAATCATTTGTGAAGCAGTATTTATTCACCATTCATTCAAATAAGGAACAGAAAATGGATTTTGCCTACTAGAGAAAAATGTGTTTCCCTCTTTCCCATGTATTTGCAAGTGTCTGCCAAGAAACAGATAAAATTCCAAGGGGGATGGGATATTTATGCAAAAAAAAAATATATTATCCAATGTTAGAATGCTAATGCTAACAGGAAAATGTGGAGAGGATATTAAACTTCATGCATCAAGGATTGTTCCATTCTCTTTCACTGAAAGCTGAATTAGTTTACATTTCACACAGGGTGGGAGCTCGTTTTCCCGAGAGCAGGTAATTCATTGAAATTTCAAGATGTATATTGTCGTATGGTAACATGCTCATCTTGCCTTACCTCCCTACCAGAGGATCAGCTTGCCCTGCTTCTTGCATAGTCTTTCTCCCTAGACCATCTTTGTATCAACCACAGTCATCAACAGGATTCAAGACTCAGAGGGTCTCTGAGTTCAGTCTTTGTACTCCAAACAGACTCTCATCCAATAATCTCCATGAGAACATAAAACAGCAGAGACACTTAGAAATACATGCAAAAGTAAATAGCACTATACCATTTAAAGAAATAACTTTTACAGACTAACATGAACTCCTTGAGTCCAAAGCAAAATAAATACAGACAGTATATCTATTAGCTGCAAATGAATARAACAGTATTTATAAAATGGGTAATTTAGATCTGATTAATGTTTATAAATGTGTTTACATAAGAATTGGATATTAACCTATAGCTTCAAAGGGTTTAATTAGCCTTGGAATATTGTTTCAGTGTACAATGAAAAATAACTTATTCACAAAGGAAAATGCAAAGAAAATCTGAAAATGCAAATGAGGTCAATTAATTAAGCAATTTACATAAATTTGAATGGTTATTTTCACGGCATTTTTGACATTTTGCACTTCCTATTCCCATCACACTAGCAAAAATACTTTTCTGTCACCCTATTTATATGATACATCAATCATCTCATGGGATCACAGAATCCAGCACACACTGCAGTATAACAGCTTCTACACACAAGCTTTCTGAACCGTGCAGAATCTAGCATCCCATTTCCAGCTGTACTATCTTATCACCAGCAGATGCATTTACAGGCTGTTATAGCTTCATTCTTACCTCCAAATGGAGAAAAGAATATGAAATATGACTTCATCTCCATTACATTTTTACATCCTGAATACCAAACAGATGGTAACAGTTACAGATGGGAGTATATTTCTCACATAAGACGCCAAATGCTGCATAGCTCACCAATTGAAATCTGGACCGAGTCACTTAATGCATTTAATTTATCCAGATCTAAATTGGTGAAAAAGGGTAGAGGAATTTGGCCTAAGAGTTACATATTCCCATGGTTACCCTGGGAGTACTACAGCAGCAACCTCTTCTTAATACAACTGTATCCACACAGGTCCTTTSGCTTCTTTCTATTATCCTTATAACAACCAAGGCAAATTTACTAACTCAGATGTAAGAGGAAAGTAATTTGTTTCAGAATGGAGATCCTTCTGTGGCAACTCCTGTATATACTTATTTCCCAAACCAGAGTAAGAAGCTGTAACACAGTCTGGATTGCTCTCTACTGGCTGAGCTGCCTTGATCCACCATACCGAAGTCATGATTCAAGAGCTGATGGTGTGCTGAGAGGGCTGCTTCCCAGCATCACTGAAGCTTCAGCTCGCTGGTGTGTCATCAGCTCAGGACCAGAAGCCAAAGCTGAAACTGCTGAAACAGCCTCCTCTCGCCTTTAGTCTACAACTCTACAGCCTCTCTCAAATGTATATTCCTCTGGTTCACGTCTGCTTTGATRAGAATAACGTGGGACCTATATCCAAGGCTGCCAAATAAACTTAATGCCACAAATATATATTTTACTATAATGCAATATTGCAYCTACTCTGACATATTTTTAACAATATATTTTACAGTACATTTTATGGACAGTACTGTTGGGAACAGTGACTAATTTATTGAGTCCTTCTATTTTGACCCCCATCTGTTTAATATAGTCACAAGTGAATTTTTCAATGGTGTATTTCTTTATTTATATAGTAATTCCTAAGCCACAACTTCAACTGAYGCAAATAGGCATTTGCTTAACTGAAGCCAATGAAATAAAACTGCCTTACACCAGTTGAAAACCAGGCTTTTGTACACGATATATGTCAAGTGTTACCATGGAAGTGAAAATAGAAAATAAATATAATTAAAAGAAATACTAAGGAAACTCATAAGAAATATTTTTTTTTGCTTCATTTTGTATCACTTGAGGCTATCTGAGATTTTTAAAAAGATCCATTTCAAAATTGATGTTAACATGAAAATCTTGAAACATGTATGCACTGAAATCTGTAAAACTTTCAGGGGCTGAAAGAATGCATTTGAATTGCTTCATGATGTTTCATTTGATTTTTATTCTTTTTAATGACTGCAATTCTTTGTCTATAGATCAACATATATTTCAACATAAAAACAACTTTAACTCCATTAAGATCAAAATTGTTCATTTAGAAAATGTCATTTTAATACATTTCAACATTTTTCCCCTTGTTATTTTTGCCAGATTGAGCCTTTTTGTACAAGCATTTGTGATTGAACCATTCTAATATCATAGATGAGATAAACAGGCCCCTTTCTCTAATTTATTTCTTTTCTTCTGTTACATAGAATTGCAAAATTCTTACAAACAACCTAGCAAGTAAGCTTTSCTTCACTTAATGTCTTGCCAGCCCATTTTGCCTTCTTTATGCTGCTAAGTACCACTAAGTCACTAAGTCTCTCAGGTATATAATTTTAATTGTTAAAAAATAGCAGCAGCAGAAGTTACTTCCCCAACTTCCACACACTGCTGGTTTCTCTATAGAGGCTGCTTGTTCAGCACCCACAGTGTCTCCATCTGTCTCAGGCTCAGCCTAGTCATCTAGAAAGCAGCACTTCCAAAGAGCTTAAAAGAAAAGATATATTAAGAAAAGAAGAAATGATTAAGACAACCAACAGCTGGTAAAACGTTGGAGAATATCTATGAGATCAGGACACACACTTTTCCCGTACTTTGTCTTTTCCTCCTGAAGTGGTTGAGGGCTGAGTGTATTTTGGCTAAAACTGCCCAGTGAAACAGATTTTATCACTGAAATCAGAATTTCCTTCTCTCGACACCTTTGTCATCAAGCAGAAATCCTTGTGACCTGATTGGAATTGCTATGATAAACATGAAAAAAAGAACCCGCTTGCAGTACTGTCATCAATTTGGCAGTGAAACTGTTTACCAGGGGTGCAAGTATCTTGTTGAACCCAGGATTTCCTCACACTTTCAGTTAGTGCTCGAAGCAGTAACTTTATGATCACTGTAAGGATGCTTATTCTAGTCTTTTTTCCATCCCTTTCCATGAGAAACTTGGAAGATTTTGTTATATTCTCGATAGGGGAACAACAACAACAACAGAATCCAAAATGTTTTACAAGATGGTAATACCATGACCTTCCCAGCTGTAATTCAAATGTACAATCTAATCTGAGACATTTAAAAGCTGCAATATGTGTTATAAAGTTTATGACCCTCTGGGAATTACTTCTTGACTCCTGTGAGGAAATAAAATTGAAAGGGTTGCCTTGTGAGCTAAAATTCAACTGCACTGTGGAAAGAAATGCAGAGTCCAAGCTTGCCTTTTCAGGATGAAGGCAACACTTTTAYCTGTTGCTTTGTTTGTAGCAAAAATAGCTGACGTGCTATGATAGAGGGCTAAGATTTAAAGGATGTATGGGCTTTCTGGAGAAGTTAGTCAAGAAAGACATTTTGAAATTGTCTAACATATCTGCCTGTATCTTTGGCCATTCTTATGGCCTTAAAGCTCATGCTAGTCATTTATTTAAGTGTGGAGGATCAATATGCCACAGCATCTTGCAATATATGTGCTGCATTCTGGCACAAAYGACTTAAAAAGCCCACAGATCTCTCTACAAAAGTGAACGGAACCCTTGTGCTGTTGTGACAGAATGTGTAGTCCTCGTTCCCCCAATCCCATCACCTCCGTGGTACTCGCTCTCCTTCCATATTCTCTCCTTTGCCAAAATAACTGGAATCAACACTTACTAAGTTGGTATTTTTCAGAAGTAGGTGCCATGCTTGCAATGTACAATTCTTGTTCCTGGGCACCTACCAGCTGCTCTGTTCCCTGGCTATGAATTTAATAAACATGTCTGTTAGCAAAGGTGTAAACTACTGCAACTGCTTCTGCTAGAAATTATGTCGGCTCATTCCTAAGCACTGATGTCTGGGGGCAAACATAGTTCCAGGCAAGGATACGGAGATTTATATAGAATTTGGCAAAAGTGATTTTGGTCTGTAAAGGGTTTAAGTGCATGTACTACCAAGTTTTCCTTCAAAYTCTCTGCAGACTCTCCAGCTATGTCTTAACTGATAAATCAGAGACAGGGCACAAGTCTGAACGTTGTCCTGAGATTGTCACTACAGATTAATTRCTAGCACAGTCCTTGCCATGGGTTTTACCCAGGACAAGCTGCGTTCTCTCAGGCAAAGCTCAGGTATGTTTGGAGAGTTTTCTCAATAGGCTGTATGGATGAGGCAACACTGTTTTGAAGGGAGAGAGAACTAACTGTATGAATATGAATGGAGCTATGTCACTTGCCTTCAGAGCCAGAAAGCAAGCTCTTTCCCATATGATCTGCTCTTTTAGACAAAAATATCCTCACTGTAGTGAAGAAAATATGGCTTGAGATTATACTGGCCGCTTGAGAGTGTTGGAGGGTTGTTTAGGGCCAGGGCATACAAACCTGATACAAACTCACTCATTCTGGCACTTGGGAGGGTTCGTGCAATGAACTGTGCCCAAAACTGCAACTACTTTTTGTTTTAGTGAGTTGATTCACTYCAAAAGAAAACTCAGAAGTGAATTAATATTTGTGCAATTTGGAGGATCAGCTGGTCCCAGATGTGGCATTGCACTGGTGAGATATTTATTTAGCAATAAAGACTCAGCGGATCCTCAGCTGTTATAAATTTGTTCCATTACTATAAAAAGTATCAGCTATCTCCAAGGGCAATGAACCAAGACAGAGGCAGCAGGGCCATTATGTGAGAAGGTGACAGGGATTACTCCTGGCCTTTCCCCATAAAAAGTGAGAYGGGATTTGGTAGACGCATGAAGCCTTCTGAACCCAGGAATAAGCCCACAAGAAAAACAAAAGAAGGAGCCCTGAGCCAAACACAGATGATGAAAACTGGAGGGGGCAGCAGCATAAAACAGAACAGCAGAGTTTACCAGTAATCCTACCTAACTCCACCAGATTGCCTCTAGTAGAGTCATGGCTGAAATGAAATCGAAGACGACTACATTTACTGAGGGCTTGATCCAGGGTCCTTTCTSTCACATGGCTTTGTACAGAGCTGAGAGAAATTTATGAAATCTATAAAAAATAAGATAAACTTTCTTGTTTTCATGCTAAAATTCTTTGATAAACAGAACTCCTGAAGGCTGTTTCAATATTTTAACCTGAAGAGTGGCTAAGCATGAAATGGATGCTGTTGGACTAACTGCTTCTAGGTGAGTGTACAGAGGTAATGGAATAGCATCCAAATGCATTGAGAAGGAAAAAAAATTGCTGAGATAAGTGAGTTTGGGGTGATTTATGAGTGAATTTCTGGGTTTCCAGCAGGACTAGAGAGTTTCATAAAGGTCTATATGAAGGTGTGATAATGCTTTCATCTATTTATAATGCAAATTAGAGAAACAAGTATTGAGAGGAGAAGAAAGATACATTTCTTAATTAGAAATTTATGGAAGTTTTTCCCACAATGAAAAGACAGAGTTATTTTTACCTGGGAGATGTTTGTAATAGTGCAGGGACACAGTGCTATCTTGTATATGCTTTTGTTGTAATTAAACCACCTTTGTTACAAGCAGCTACATCAGATRACCTCTAAAATATGAAAACAATCACTCTTTACTAGCATTTTCTAAGTCTCAGCCTTGGCAGACAGACTCATCAGCCTCAGATGCTATTCCAGCCATCTCCCGGTGCCTTAATCATTTCAATCTCTGCTTGAATTGTAAGCTTGAGAGCAACTGAATGCCTTCTAGCTGGTGGCAGCCAGACTGACTTCGTGAAGTCTGGGAGAAGACAAGAAGCTGGTTAAGCTTGTGAGCTCAATTTAAATGTCTGACAGTGAAACCTGCTAACMCTGCTCCTTAGAAAAGCATTGGAGGTTTTTGCATAGTAGCTAGACCTGACAGCTTCTTACAGATTTGCTGTTTGCCCTTGGAAAGAAAGAAGGAAAAAAAAAAMCAAMCAAACAAACTCCACAACAATACCTTTTCCAAGAAGTGCTTAATTTGTTTAGATACTAGCTTTTATTGTTTACTAAAGAATCTTTAAAAACTCCTCATGAGGGACATTATTAAATGTCTTTTGGTAATACTGTCTGAGTACTGACATTTCCAAAGGTATTTGGCAAGGTCCATTAACAAACAGGTTTGATGAATTTAAATTGCTGTGGGATAAGAGGGAACATTTTGACTCTGAGCCTTCCCAAGTCAGAGACTGCGTTTTTGTCTTTAATAACTTTGATAAGCTTTTCTTTCCTTAATTTTTTCACTTATTTTTGGGCACATGCAAGTTTTGGCTTCTAAAGCATCAATTTTAACAGATGATCTATTTGCAATAGAAGATGCAATGAACTATCTTTTCCTATTTATCTTCTGCAGGCCAGTCATGACCATATAGAAATCATAACCTCTGCTGTTCAAGCACCTCTTTGCAAAATTGTTCTCCTTTTCTCTTAGAATCTGCAGCTGGCCACTTACAGAGAAATGATACTGGGCTACAAGGACCTATAATCTGATCAAAAGAGTGGGGTTTATGTTCACATGTAACACAAAACTGTTAACTCTATCTATACTAGTGCTGAACTGTAAATACTGATAGCTAGAAAGCGTTATCCTGCAGGTTATGGCACCATTTCCTGTAGCAAAGGGGGAAATCTCACACTGTCCCTTGGTTGTAGATTCCCTGTGTGGAAGTTACACTGCAATCTGCAGCTACAAGGACCTCACAAAAGGGGTGTCAATAGCCTTTTGGAGACCCAGGGTCAGGTTCTCCACTAATATGAGCCAACAGTGTGGCATCAAAATTTAAACCCAAGGAATTCCCGTTTCATTTTACACCATGGGGCCAAATTGAAGCTTATGAAATCTCCACTGAAGTTAATAAAAGTCATCCCTCTGCAGCATTTGTTCATCATTCATTACTTAACGTTGCTTTTTGGGGTTTAACCTACAAGGGAAGATCACAGGTCACTGCTTGGCTGAAGTTAAAGGTCATTCTGCTTTCTTCAGTATTGTGTCTTTGTTGGGATTCCTCTGCCGGATTTTCTGTCATTTATTATTAATTGTTTAACTGCAGCATAATCTATTGAAACCCTTAGCTGGGAAACTGCTGATGACACTCCTTGGCTTCTAAGTATTGCTAAGTATTGCTAAGTATTAACTTTCAGATCAACTGGCCAGCCAGGCGATTAGCTGAGCTAGCTGTAAATCCTAGCTGTTATCCTTAAATGCAATGTGTTTTCTAGCACTAATTTAACCTTGTTTTTACACGAGATTAATGTACACAGACTCACTTTAAGATCTGCTTCGACAGATGAACATTTTAAGGGTTCTTCGTCAGAGCCCTACAGTTTCTGATGAACCCAAGTAGGAGCTGAAGCCATGAGCCACGTGTGTATGAAGTTTAAATGTGGTTTTTCAAAGTTTGACACTGGAGACATCTTACTAGATTTCTAAGCAAAGCACAAGAAACAGACTGAAAATAAGAATCTCAAAATCACTTGCTCTTGCATCAGCCTTCTCTGACACTTGATAGCGTTGAAGCCTCATAAATAAAAGAAGGGTGACATGCTCGGTATTCTAGTTTAATGGGGATCTCTTTTGTAAGTCACACATTTAAAAGCATGTTTCCCTTTTGTAAACAAAACTAGAGTCTTTGCTTCAGTATCTTTCATTTTCCCCTCCCAATGAAAAATTTCCTGATTTTTCCTTAACATCCTTCTGAAGAAGAGTTCAGATTCATTAAAGATAAAAATGAAAGGGTAAACGAAAGAGGAAAGAGAAAAAGAAAGATGATGTGAGCAAGGCCATATGTACACATAATTTTATTTGGTTGAACCTGGAACAACCACAGTGCTCCTGCACTAAAACTGCAAGAGATTTATCTAGGTTATCTGCCATGAGCAACCACTAAACTATCAAAGCTGTATTGCACATCTGCAGTACTTTCTAATTCAACATTGCCTAAACAGCACTGCGCATCCGTAACACTTTCTCCTTTTGCATATTACATTTGCAGTTCAGCATGGGAGTATTTATGTGGCAAACCTCAAATAAAAAAACCTTAGGGATACCCTTTACAAGATGAAGACTGCAGAGAAACTGAAGATTCATTTTCCCTGTTGTTTGTGACACATTTTTTCATCAGTGTTTCCAGAAGGTTATATATTCTTTTTTAGTTACAGAAATCTTCAAAACGTTCCTGAAGCTTATTAGGTTTCCTTCTTCTATTCACAGCTGTAATGTATTTCAGAGCCACTTGGACATTCCCTTTGACATGTTTGACAGGAGACTGATATCATATTCCTGTTTTTTTCCCATCCTCCTCAWCTCATGATTAAAAATAGCATAATATTAAATAGGTCAGATGAGGTATGTTTTTATCCCAAGAAAATAAATTTTTTACCATGGATAGGCAAACATGTTTGACTAATAAAAAAAATCATTGATACTGCAGTCAGAGAGCCTCTTTAGCATTCATTTGAAACAAACCTGAATTCCTAAGCCTTCAGGAAAGACTGTTTACAAAAAAATTACAAAAAATGGGAAAAGATCTTGTAAAAATAATTTTAAGCAGCCTCATTTTAAATGCCTTATTTTTTTCATACCTATACTTATCTGTGTACATTATGCAAGATCAGTAACAAAGGGTTATTTCTAATAAATCCAACAAGGGGTAACCAACATGGTTTCAATCCATGACTAAAATCCATTAAGCAAATGGAAGATTTTTTTTTTTTTTTAACTTACTGCTATAGATCATGRGGGAAAAAAAAGAAGACACTTTTGGGTTTAGATCTTCTTCATGTCTGAAACAGAAATAGTAGAATTCAGGTTAAGCATGGGGTTAGAGTCTTCTTAATTAGATCAACAAACTGACATAAATACGGTTGGTACTTCATCGGAAAGCACGATAGAGTGACACACAGAGAAAATAGGATTTTCTCAGAACTTCTAACCACAAGCAAAATTAAACATAAAATGCTATCTCTTTAGAACCAAAACTTTTCTGTAAAATATATCAAGGATGTAATCAGGTGATGTGTTCATTTGTGGGGGAAAGAGTGTATGTGTCTTTTTTTCATCTATAGCCAATATGTAAAAGCACTAATATAAAATTGGAGACTTACATTCAAGCCCTTTCCTGACTCAGGAATACAGGGGTGCTTCATATTAAAAGTAAGGCTCTAAAACCATCCTGGAAGGAAAAATCCCTCTTTACTCTTCCATATAATATGTCAAGAATCTTAATTTTGTCCCAGTGAGGAACAGACATTTCATGAAATCTGGAAAAGTCAATCATATACTGGGAAAATCAGCTCCTATGCACTTCCACCAATAACTTGCAGCATTAGATCATAGACCCAGGGGAATAATTTCATGAGCTGGTAGAAGTAAAAAGCTGTTAGTCTCTAGTGAGCCAGCCAGTGAACTGGGACATAAAACAAGCTTTATCAATGTGTATATTGCAAGAATTTACCTGTATTCTTTTTATCTCTGAATTGGAAGTGTCAGAAATTGGAGTGGGGGCAGGGGGGGAAGTAGTTATGAGATTTCTACTGCAAAGTAGAGTGGGAAAGTGTGCAACGAACAGTGTGCATTTGCCTCTTTTTTTCTGAAGGATTGTAGCTGAGGAAAAAAACCACACAAGAAAAACAAAAAAATCCAAACACATGAAAAACAATACCCTAATGACATCCTAAACTAAAATTTAATCACCAGAAAAACCAAGACTATTCAATCTCCATATAAAGTTTGCATGTTAGCCATGGTCGCAATGRAAGTGCTTGCTTCCACCCTAACAGCAAACATTCAATATCCCATTATAAGAGTTAAGGGTCATCCCTAAAAGTGGGACACACGGTATTTCTAATCATGCTTCATTAGTTGTGGGCTCTGCTGAATTAGGACCTAAGTAACTTGGACATACTTTGGATATCTTTTGATCTATCTAATTATCCCCACCTCATTAACAGAAATAATATAAGTCTACCAAAGCAATGACAGTTTTCTAGCTCTTGGCAGTTGAAAGGAAAGTGTCTGGGAGTAACGGTATCAAATAAGCACTCACCCATGATAATGASTTTCTGTGTTTTATATGTAAAATGTAAGACCAACAGAATACCATTTTATCTGACAAGGAAAAAATAATGAAAAATTGTTTTCTATTGATTTTCCCCCCAAAGTGATAAAGGCATACCTCCAACAGGTACATCACAACGTTATTGTTAATTTGAGTCTAGAAGAGCATCTTGCCTCTAATGCTGTTAATTAAATGCAAAATGAAATATTTAAAACAATTCCTATTTAAAAAAAAAGCTTCATTGTGTATGKTTTTTTGTCAGTTCCTGTACAGATTCAGGAAAGGAACTGTAGTATCTCAAAGTTTTCATATTCATTTTCAGGAAAAAAAGATGATGAATAAATTCTGGTCTCATTCTGGTCCTTGGATCAACATTACACTCCCAAGACAAACCCAAGGAAACCATTTTATAATTAAAATCGGATGGATCAGATTAAAATGAAAAATGGTAAATGCCAGTAAGAGTCAGTGACTGTTAGCTGGATTTCTAAAAGGAAAAAAGATAATTTTAGAGTTATTTAGTGTGTCTTAACTACGTCTGTGGCACATTTTGGTACTTACCTCTGATGCACGACTAATAACCTGAGGTTCTTTGGCTAGTCACTGGAGAAACAGACATAGAATCACAGAATCATAGAATCATAGAATGG
Source organism: Oceanodroma leucorhoa (assembly GCA_030449065.1). Classification (NCBI taxonomy): domain Eukaryota; kingdom Metazoa; phylum Chordata; class Aves; order Procellariiformes; genus Oceanodroma; species Oceanodroma leucorhoa. The sequence goes on along the minus strand of JASVER010000025.1, from coordinate 10,717,896 downwards.
TTTSGGTTGGAAGGGATAAAGATCATCTAGTCCAACCCCCCTGCCATGGTCAGGGATATCTTCAACTAGATCAGGTTGCTCAGGGCCCCATCCAATCTGACCTTGAACACTTCCAATGGTGGGACATCCACAACTTCCCTGGGCAACCTGTTCCCATGTCTCACCATCTTCTTTGTACAGAATTTCTTCCTTATGTCCAATTTAAATCTACCATCTTTCAGTTTAAAACCATTACCCCTTGTCCTGGCACTACAGGCCCTGGTAAGAAGTCTCTCTCTATGTTTCTTGTAAGCCCCCTTTATATACTGAAAGGCCACAATAAGGTCTCCCTGCAGCCTTCTCTTCTCTAGGCTAAAAAACCCCAGGTCGCTCAGCCTTTCTTCACAGGGGAGGTGTTCCAGCCTTCTGATGGTTTTTGTGACTCTTTTCTGGACCCACTCCTACAGGTCCACGTCCTTTTTGATCTGCACGCAGTACTCCAGGTGGAGTCTCATGAGAGTGGAATAGATGGGCAGAATCACCTCCCTCGACCTGCTGGCCATGTTTCTTTTGATGCAGCCGAGGATGCAGTTGGCTTGCTGGGCTGCAAGAGAACATTGCCAGCTCATGTGCAATTTTGTATCTACCAATATCCCCAAGTCCTTCTCTGCAGAGCTGCTCTCAATCCATTCATCACCCAGCCTGAACTGATACTGGTGATTGCCCTGACCCAGGTGCAGAACCTTGCACTTGGCCTTGTTGAACTTCATGATGCTCACACAGGCCCACTTCTCGAGCTTGTCCAGGTCCCTCTGGATGGCATCYCGTCCCTCAGGTGTGTCAACTGCACCGCTCAGCTTGGTGTCGTCTGCAAACTTGCTGAGGGTGCACTCGATTCCACTGTCTAAGTCATTGATGAAGATATTAAACACTACCAGTCCCAATATGGACCCCTGAGGGACACCACTTGTCACTGATCTCCATCCGGACATTGAGCTGCTGACTGCGGCTCTTTGGAAGTGGCCATCCAGCCAATTCCTTATCTATCCAACAGTCCATACATCAAACGCATATCTCTGCAATTTAGCAGCAAGAATGTTGGGGGGGACCGTATCAAAGGCCTTGCAGAATTCCAGGCAGATGACATCCATAATTCTTCCCTTGTCCACTGATGCAGTCACTCCATTGTAGAAGGCCACTAGATTAGTGAGGCACAAATTGCCCTTGGTGAAGCCATGTTGGATGTCTCTAATCACTTCCCTGTCTTCCATATGTTTCGACATGTCTTCCAGGAAGATCTGTTCCATGATCTTACCAGGCAGAGAGGTGAGGCTGGATGGTCAGTAGTTCCCAGGCTCCTCCTTTTGACCTTTTTTAAAAATGGGCATGATGTTTCCCTCTTTCCAGTCACTGGGGACCTCACCTGACTACCATAACTTTTGAAATATGATGGCGAGTGGCTTAGCAACTACATCTGCTAGTTCTTTCAGGACCCTAGGATGCATCTCATTAGGTCCTACATCTCCCGAGAGTGTTTAAACTACAGACTTAGTGCTTTGATTTACCCCTGTCAGAGGGGAAAATTAAAAAGGGCCACTTGCCCCAAACACACTGAAAAGCATTTGCTTTTTTAATAACTGAATAGTACACAAGGAAGTTAAAACCCATTTGATATATTGCATTTGTCTGGTTATTTATCTTAGCACAAGTAAATCAACGTAGTAGTCAATCAGTTAATGAGATACTGATATTATCAAATGTTATGAATGTCATCAAATATGTCATATTAATCATAAGAATCTGTTTCTACATCTATGAAACCTTTTAACAAYAGCAATCAGTACCTAATGCTGGTAATAGGAGCAATTAAAGGGATAGAGTTATAGATTTGAAAATCAATAGGACTCATCAGATTTCATAATACTAAATAAAAGTTAATCAAGTCAAATTCAATAGCTCATTTTTGAGAATGAAGATCATCTCATTTTACTAGACAAAGACTTAAGCAAGACTTTGCCCAAGCTGTTCTGACTCAGTGTGTCTCTAGTTCTTTCTAGTTTTGAATGCAGTGCAGCAAGAAGATTTATTGTGTGTTGAAAAGATTGAACGCCTGAAAAATATATTTTCTTTAGTTTCCAAGTAAAATGCGACCTGGAAAAAGCCTTAAACGTTTGTTTTGTTTTGCTCTGTTTTCCAAAATCCAGGAACATAGGAGAAGAGGTCAGTTGCTGAGGGGAGCTGCTCCAGACACGGCCCGATCCACAGCGGAACGGCAGATCTTGGTGCACAGGGGGTTTTCCTGAGGCAAGAAATGCCAGGGGAGTGGAGAGACCCGCCGGGAGCTGGTAGCTCTTGCGGGAGAAGCTGACGAGGCCTGGGCATTGCCAGAGCAGCAGCAGCCACCCCACACCTATAAAAAGCAGCCTGGGGAGTTAGTGACTAGGAGCACTGCGGAACAGAGTGGGCAAACAGAATGTGACGCATTAGCAAGGGTGTGGCCTGGCAGTTTGCGCGGCAGTTYGCGCGCAAGGGCGTGCAGGAAGGGCATAGTCATAGAATCATAGAATAGTTTGGATTGGAAGGGACCTTTAAAGGTCAYCTAGCCCAACCCTCCTGCCATGGGCAGGGACATATCCAACTAGATCAGGTTRCTCAGAGCCYCRTCCAACCTGACCTTGAATGTTTCCAGGGATGGGGCATCATCTAMCACCTCTCTGGGCAACCTGTGCCAGTGTTTTGCYACCCTCAGTGTAAAAACATTTYTTCCTTATATCTARTCTAAATCTACCCCCTTTTAGTTTAAAACCATTCCCCCTTGTCCTGTCGCAACAGGCCCTGCTAWAAAGTCTGCCGCCATCTTATAAGCCGCCTTCAAGTACTGACAGGCCWCAATAAGGTATCCCTGAAGYCTTCTCTTCTCCASGCTGAACAACCCCAACTCTCTCAGTCTTTCTTCATAGGAGAGGYRTTCYATCCCTCTGGTCACTTTTGTGGCCCTCCCCTGGACCCGCTCYAACAGGTCCATGTCTTTCTTGTGCTGAGGGCTCCAGAGCTGGATGCAGTAYTGCAGGTGGGGTCTCACCAGAGCAGAGGGGCAGAATCACCTCCCTTGACCTGSTGGCCACGSTACTTTTGGATGCAAYCCTGATGAAATGCTGGATCCCCTGTTKCATTGCAATTACTGACAAAATTAAGGCTTCAGATCTTTAGTCTCAGATTATGCTGTTTCTAATCCTTATAACATTGAGCGAATTGCTGAGTAAAGCAGGGAAATGTGTGTGTAAAAAAAAAAGTCTAGCTAAAATATCTTTGCAAACAGCATAAACTGTGTTATCTGAGCACTTCAAAATATTTAATGGACTTTATCTTGACAACTACACTGTGAAGCAGGGAAGTACTATTAAATTTTAAGGACAAAGACCTAAAGTACAGATAGGCAAAGGATCAACATTAAAACCAAACCAACCAATCAAAAAMCCCACAAAACCAAACAAAAAACCCAACTATAATAAATAGATCTCAGGCACTGATCTTTCTGGACTGCTGCTCTGATTTTTGTATCCTATGCTTAATATGTATGTTTGGGACATTTTGGAGAGTAAAATGATCTGGATAACTTAGAGTCATGCTCTTTCTTCAATGTTATCTGAATTAGAAGACTCCTAGCTCTCTTGGCTTTAGGCACTAGATGATGTCTGATCCTGTACCTGTGTCGTGGTTTAAACCCAGTCAGCAACTAAGCACCACATAGCSRCTTGATCACCTTCCCCCCCCMRCCCCGGTGGGATGGGGGAGAGAATTGCAAGGGTAAAAGTGAGAAAACTCATGGGTTGGGATAGGAACAGTTTAATACTTGAAATAAAATAATAACAACAACAACAATAATAATGATAACAACAACAATAATAATAAATTGTAATGAAGAGGAAAACAATGAGATAGAGGAACAAAACCCAGTAAAAACAAATGATGCAACCCCTCACCACCTGCCGACTGAAGCCCAGCCACTCCCTGAGCAGTGATTGCTGCCCCCCAGACAATTCCSCACAGTTTGTATATGGAGCATGACATCATACGGTATGGAATACCCTGTTGGCCAGTTTGGGTCAGCTGTCCTGGCTATGCTCCCTCCCAGATTCTTGTGCACCTGGCAGAGCATGGGAAGCTGAAAAGTCMTTGACTAGTGTAAGCACTGCTYAGCAACTACTAAAACATCAGTGTGTTATCAACATTRTTCTCATACTAAATCCAAAACACAGCACTATACCAGCTACTAGGAAGAAAATTAACTCCATCCCAGCTGAAACCAGGACAACCTGAGTTTCATCACTACAAATACTAATTATACTCTTCGTCTTTGAAGAAGGAAATATTTATTCTGCATTTGTATGGACCAAATATAAAGAAGTCCTACTCTTAACGACTCACCTTTCTTGACCCTAAAACTGTAGCAATAAAAGGACCTTCTGAACAACATAACATCTGTAGAAATAAGACAGAAGTATTTGTTATTAAAGAAAAAATGCACATGAACACAGGAAATYTGTGGGTTAACTAAATCCCTAGTCCATGCTGTCCAGGAAATGTTTCTGTGAAAGACAAATGATAATTAAACACTGAGAAAGAAGAAGCTTAATCTGGTAATTTTTCTTTTTTCTTCCTGAAGGTTTTATCCAGATTCCCAAGTCTAAATCCTTGTATTTTAWATCTGTTTCTTCTCACACATATTTTGCATTCTAGCTTAAAATGTTTAATAATCTTGTTGCTTATTTGAACATCCATTTATTGCAAGGTTTTGGTTGTTTATTTTTTACATWAAAAATACTTGGTTTTGATTGYGCATATTTGAATATCTTTACATGTATAATTAAGATTTTAGCTAATATTCACACCTACAAAATTCAGTGATGCATATGCTTATACACAAGGAGGAAAAAGCATTCTTAAAGGAAAAAAATAATYGAGTAAGTAACGTTAGCTACTATGGTGCGTGAAAGTTACTGAAGTGTGCYGTTTCCTTTTGAGAAATCTTTTTTCTGAATATTATTGAAGCACCATGCTCAACATACATCTCAGCTATTGAGCAACCTATGTCAGTTCAGAGTCTCATTGATTTTGGTAGGATTTTGTGTTATTGGATCCAGGTGCAGAATTGGAGCCAAAGTCAGAATAGAGGGAACATTGATCCGTGATGGTATGGTGATTCCCGTGTTTCTGTGCTATTGAATCACATTACGTTTTAAAGTCATTGACTTAAAATGAATATGACTGCAAATAAATGTGAGGCTTTTGTAAACCACAGCACMAAGTATGTCGAATTACTCTCTGAATGATTCAGCCAAAATTTCTAAATGGCTCAGTCACACAATCCATAGAGTTTATAATTAAAAGTATGCAGGTGCATGAATATGGGTGCATTTTTCTCAGATGTGCTTCAGAGACCTATAAAAGCCTCAGACATTACTAGAGATGTGCCGAATTAACCATAAATAATTCAGGTAGCCTGAGAACCTCTGCATCTGCTGTTTTGCAGAGAATCTGCATGTACTGTTACTAGCTTTCTTCCTACTCACCGCAATTATTTTTGAAACAGCTCCTTGCTATTTAAATGTACAGCAGGTATTTGAAAGAAAAGCTCTTTAAAAAAAAAAAAACAAAACAAAAAACCAAACAAACCCAGATGTGCTATGTCAAGTTTCTCCAAGATATGTCAATACATTATTTTGGGGTCACAGACTGATGTTATGTGACTCTAAATGTCAAACATGAGAAAAAAATAAATTTCTTCTCAGCTTTGGATAGACAGTTCTGTTCTTGTACGCAATATTCTATCTAAATTCTTGATTGCTTTATAGAAGATCATGCCCCTAATAAAAGTGCTTCTCCTTCTGCATTTTTGACATTGCTCTACTTCTTTTTCTTTTCTCCCCTTCAGTAAAACTGATTCATGCAGCACATTTGGTTCTCACATGCACTTAGTTATCCTAGAAGTATAATAACTGCAGGGAATTAGTTAAAATTAAAAAGTGCTAGCAAAACAGAGCAASTTATTATAAATACAAAAGAAAAAAMATTAAAATTTGAAAGAGAAGCTGACTATTTTGAGCTGASTTCAGCTGTATGATCTATAGTCTCTTGAGTAGAGATGGGTGAAGTGTTTTTTGACCTAAATATTTCCACTGAAAAATACAGAATCATATCAATCATATAAGCCATCTAAAAGTAACATAAAAAATGCTTTTTATTTCAAGATTTTTAAAACAACATTTTTGTCTGAAATTATATTTGCAAATGCACTTGTGAAAGTAATTTGAGACAAAAAATTGCTTTTGTTTTTTTACAACTCTTGAAATAAAATGCATTTTTACTCAATGATAAAAAAATCCCTACTTTTGAGAAAAGCAACATAGTTTGTTCACTCCAAAACATTTTTTTCCAGAGCTTGTAGAAAACCAAGACTTAATTATTTGCTCAGCTCTACTCCCRAGTTTAAAGAAGATCCCTAAGGACTTTGTGTAGCCCAGGTATCTTTTYGTCTCCTTTTGTCTTTCCAGTAAGGAATGACATTTTTCTTAACTCATTGGGCAGTTATATATTTCAGGAGAGGAAGATAATCTTGAGATGATACTCTGCAGTAGACTGCAGGTGATCTTTGCTCAAGTCCCAAGGTGGTCTTAAGGTGGTATTGAATGTTTGTGGTTGTACAATACCTATCAAAATATGGCTTGTTCACTGTAATTGTTGCACATCAACTGAGGGTTGCTGCCTTTCACAGGTCAGGTCAACCAGCTGAGGTTGACAGGCCCAATCACAAACAGGYTTTTCAGTGAGGTGGCAAAGGTGTCCCTGCTGTGAGGATGAATAYATACTCTGGCTTGCTTCAAAGCACAAATAGAATGACACACTGCAGCCCCTAAGGAATAATTTTATTATCAACAGCTATACACTACATCAAAATATGTTTACTATAAGTAAGCAAAACTGCAAATGAAAGAGATTTGATCACTGTAGGGAAGACTAGGTTCCTGTTTTGCTTCTGGGGTCCCGATGCTGCTCCTTAATGCTGTTTTGGACTCACTTTCCATTGTTTATTTCTGTCTCCAAACCCTGTCACTACTCTGTTTAAACTCTTATGTGCTCTCCAGAATTCATTTATTTTATCCAGTCTGATTGGGGGGTTGCATGTCTGTCACAAGCCTCATGTCACATTCACTCCTACTTGTGGTCTTCATATCTGCCTCTGACCACTTCATGTTGTCATCACGTTAGGTGCAAGGCAAGTGACAAATCTTTATAAAAAGGCCAGCTTTTACTCAGTTCTTTGCTTACCAACTTGCTAGGTTAGGTGGTTCTTAAAGCCTCTGATACCACTGGAACAATGTTTTCCATTGACTCTGTAAAGCCCATTTATGAATCATGATGTGTTGCGAAAAACTTCTAGGAATATCCACTGAACTGCCAGGTGTTCTAGTCTGTATCTCTCAGACTGTTTCCCTTCACTATATAATAATCAATACTGTGGTAAGTTTTTAAAACTTTTACACTTSCTCAACAGTTTTTTATATAAGCTTAATTGCACTTGTGTATAAATAAATACACATTTCCAAAGATATATATTTATCTTTGAAAGCTTTAGGGTTTTGCAACATTATAAAGAAAATATAAAACATTATGAGTGAGATTTTATATGAGGGAATACATGACCTATCTGGAAAAGAAAAAAAMCAAACAATTAATTATGGAACACAGAAGCCTTTAAAAAAAGGAAAAAGGCTATTGAATATGGAAATTTTCAAGTTTTTAACTTGCAGCATCTTTATTTTGGTGAGCATTAATAGCAAAATTGCACTGGCAATATAAATCCCAGCAGAACTTGCAAACCTTGAATGAGAATTCATTTCCTTTTGTCTTTGCAGTAATAATGAGTATATATGGAAATAAATCTTACATTTCTTCATTCCTGTTTTCTTGAATTCTTTGACGATTGGTGAGGGGGGGATTTTAGCTAGATGGCGGAGGTAATAACATGTGCAGCTCTGTAGATCTAGGTTGCAGATTAGCTATTTATATTATAGGGATGCAATCTGWAGGCAGGTGTCCACTGACTCACAATAAGGGAGTTTTCAGATTCCAAAGTTATTACAGGCTGGATATAGCATGTGCAAACACAAATGCCAAGTCACTTGCCAAAGGTCACAGAACAAGTTGATGGCAAAGCTCACGAAAGAACTCTTTTCACACCAGGCAAAGGTCTTAACAACCTGAATGTGCTGATTTTCAACATCCCTTTTTGGAGCATTTCGGCGAAGCCACCGAGGCGAAGGGCTCCGGAGCGGAGGACTGCGCCGGGGGACCCTTTGTAAAGGGGCAGCAGCGCGAAGGGAGCGAGCGAGCGAGCGAGAGGGAGCCCCCCCCCGCCCTCAGAGCCCGAGGAGCGAGCTTCTACCGAGCGGGCAGCTCTGACTCAGCGTGGGCGGGGCCGAGGGTGACGGCGGCCAAACCCCCGCGCGTACAAGAGCAGCCCCAGGGAGCGCGAACGACCAGGAACGCGGCGACCAGAGCGGGCAAACAGGACGTGGCACGTCAGAAGGGCGTGGGGGGGCTGTTTGTGCGGGCAGTTCGGGCTGGGCGTGCGGGCAGGGCGTCGTCCGCCTCCGGCTCTAGAGACTAACTTAACTAGCGGTCATCGCCTCCCCAGAAAGGGACCTAGCCATGGTTTCCACACGGCCGAAAGCCACCGCCAGGAGGAGTGTGAGGACCCAGACGGAGCTGCCACAAGAGCATGCAGCTGTCCAGACCTCCGGCTGCAGGGAATGCTTGGGCCTGTCACTCGTACTGGAGGGCAGCGGACGTAACTCCTGTGTGCGCTGTGAGCAGGTGAATGATCTGCTCAGCCTAGTGGCAGAGCTGAAGGAGGAGGTGGAGAGGTTAAGGAGCATTAGGGAGTGTGAGAGGGAGATAGACTGGTGGAGCCACA
>JASVER010000025.1:10691782-10703814 GCA_030449065.1 Oceanodroma leucorhoa | reverse complement strand
CATTTTTTTACCCAGAGAAGAGTACACCCGTCCAARCCATGAGCCGCCAGCTTCTCCAGGAGAATGCTGTGGGAGACRGTGTCAAAGGCTTTGCTGAAGTCCAGGTAGACCATATCCACAGCCTTCCCCTCATCCACTAGGTGGGTCACCCGGTCGTAGAAGGAGATCAGGTTGGTCAGGTCCTGCTTGACCAACCCTTCATGAACCCATGCTGGCTGGGTCCGATCCCCCGGTTGTCCTGCACCTGCCTCATGAGCGTCCTCAAGATGAACCGCTCCATGATCTTCCCCGGCACCGAGGTCAGGCTGGCAGGCCTGTAGTTCCCCGGATCCTTCTTCCGGCCCTTCTTGTAGACGGGCGTCACGTTGGCAAGCCTCCAGTCATCCGGGACCTCCCCCGTTAACCAGGACCGSTGATAAATGATGGAGAGCGGCTTGGCAAGCTCCTCCGCCAGCTCCCTCAGTACTCTCGGGTGGATCCCATCCGGCCCCATAGACTTGTGTATGTCCAGCTGGCGTAGCAGGTCATTAACCTCTTCCTCTTCGATTATGGGGGGTTTAYYCTGCTCCCCATCCCCATCTTCCAGCTCAGGGGGGTGAATACCCAGAGGATAACCGGTCTGACTCCTAAAGACTGAGGCAAAGAAGGCATTAAGTACTTCAGCCTTTTCCTCATCCTCAGTGGCAATGTTCCCCCCCACATCCAACAAGGGAGAGAGATTCTCCTTGGCCCTCTTTTTGTCGTTAACATATTTGTAAAAACATTTTTTGTTGTCCCTGACGACAGTGGCCAGATTGAGTTCTAGCTGGGCTTTTGCCTYYCTAATTYCCTCTCTGCAGGACCTGACGAGATCCCTGTACTCTTCCTGAGTCRYCCGCCCTTCCTTCCAACAGTGATAGACTCTCCTTTTTTCCCTGAGTCTCAGCAAAAGCTCCTTGTTGAGCCAGGCCGGTCGTCTTCCCCACCAGCTCCTCTTACGGCACAGGGGGACAGCCTGCTCCTGCACCTTTAAGACTTCCTCCTTGAAGAACTTCCAGCCTTCCTGGGCCCCTCTGCCCTTCAGGACTGCCTCCCAAGAGACTCTCTGAACCAGCGTCCTGAACAGGCCAAAGTTTGCCCTCCGGAAGTCCATGGTAGCGGTCTCGCTGACCCCTCTCCTTACTTCCCCGAGAATCGAGAATTCTATCATGTCATGGTCGCKGAGCCCCAGACRGCCTCCGACCRCTACATCTCACATAATTTTAATATTACTACTCTTCCTGTGTTGATATTTTCCTGGCATTCCTACAGATAGCTTGGGCAGGTRGGCAAAGAAACTAATAAGCTTGAACTATACTGACACTTGAATAAATCATTCTCTCAAAGTAGGTTGTACTCAAAGCCAACTGTTATTGCTCCTCCATTTCTGTGGAAAACAGGAGGGTTAAATAATTTCAAAATTCCACTTGCCTCTTTTCTGGGTTAAGAATTTCAATATAATTTTTGGAAGAGAGGGTTAAAAACTGTAAAAATAAACTCTTCTCCCATATTTATATATAACCTAAGAGGAAAATGAAGACATTAACCTGAGTATAGGCCTTTTGCACAGGAAAAACTAACAGGAACCAGATTAGTGTTATAATCACTGTCAAAGCATGAGATTTAGAGGTAAGGAAGAAAAGAATTTAAATTTTAAAGAACTTTTCTGAAAGGGCTTACATTTTCCCAAGTAATATCTCCCATTAATTTAACATGTTCATTGTTTTCCGACCCACAGCCATCAAATTATTCTTCTTTTTTCTCATATAGTGCTGATATCTACTGATGGATTAGATTGTTTACAAAGTCTGCAGCTCAACAGATTTTGAAAACTGCTGCAATTCAGAAGTTAATAGCTGGTTCTCTTGAAAGTGGAAGGTCAGAATTAAAACTCTGTGTACCAYGAGGCTGTCACTGTGAGTATGGGTTTGCAAATGATCTCTGAGGCACAGAATATACAACAGCAAATTTTATTACATAACTTTTAAACACTTAGGAATATGTTTGAGATCGACTTTGATATGTGAGACATTTAAAAAATGGAGCATTTTGGAGACCATTTTGACAAATGATACTTCCTCCAACAATTGGCCAGCAATGGAAACTGTGTCACTTCTAAGTGCATCTAAATTGCCTAGTACTATTAAGAAGTCATTTAAGCTTCAGCAGTGTTTTGTCTGATTCTGAAACTGAGCACTTAAAATGTATGCCTTGTCCAAACACATAATGAAAACATTATTTTTTACTTTCTTTTTAAGCCAGTCTTCCTCCACAAACACATACACATCCCAAGCTGAAAAGAAATAAAATAGCAAATGATGATGACATGTCCTATCAARCGCATGAATGAAATAGGATCTATCACTCTGTCAGCCTGGGTATAAGAGCTTTCTTCTAGGACTCAAGGGGATATTAAAATAAGAAAACCTTTTTTATCACTTTACATGATTCATGATTTAGAAGCAACATCCATGAGTTTCATAAGACAAGGAAAACTTAGGTAGATACACAGTAACACAGAATAAGTGAAAAGGATTTTTGATTAAACAAACCACTCAAATGGACATAATAATTTAGACGTTTCTACAGTAAAATAAGTGGGAGAAAGCTTCTGTGGAAGTTACTGAGTATAATTTAGAGAGTCATGCAGACTATTGTAATTTGTTTCTCTTACATCCTTATATATTTGTGCAGCACCTAGAACTGGTAAGAGTCAAAGCACTGATGGGAATCAAATACAAATCCTATGTTCAGTAGTCAATGGAAATTGAGCTTTTTTCCTCTGATCAATCTTGTAGCCATTTTCTCCACCTCTTCCAAAGTAAATGCATAGGTAAAAGTATAGATAGTTACAACACAGCCATTGCCCAGTCTCACAGTGGTGCATTAAACAGTTGAGAAGTTGCTGACAGCATAAGTGTTTATAAATGGCAGCTCAACAAATGTAAAAAAAGTCTGAARGACAGTCTATCCTTAAGAAAGGATGGGGATAATAATGTGCTGGGTAAATGTAAATCTTATGATGATTCCCATTACATTGCCTCAAACTCCACCTTTCAAATGTGTCTTTGTACACTGAGGTGGAAGAAGACTTACTTGTTTGTCTAAAATGAATTACTTTTTTCTTAATGTCCTTCTTAAAATTCCCTTTTGTTCTTATAGAAAATAGATAAATAAATAACAAGTTGCTGTTGTGCTGAGATCACTGCTCAGCATGCCAAGAAATAATCCTGGCTTTCTTGGGCTCTCCATTCTGTTTGTACTGATGAGACTTGCATTTAGATTGTGAGATTTCTTAGACAGAGAAGGTCTTCTTTGTTCAAATTTTGTATGGTCCCCATTCCAATGGGAACCTTATTCCACAGCATGGGCTTCTAGGCAGTACAGAACTTGAAATGTATATCATAAGGAAAGTGGTGAATAAGCACTCACTTCAATAAGTACTTCATAAATGAGTGAATCCTCATGCATTGATGATAACTTGAAGAACAGTAGGAGTGTTCAGAGAGTAGTGTGATGGCATGGAAATTGGCATGGCAGCATCTGTGTTCTCAAGTTTGAAGACTTTGTCATTAGAAATCTACAGCTATGAAGGTACAACTCCAGAACTATCTTTGGTTTATCATGTGCAATCACTGAAGGCACAAGAAATCAAAAAAATTGCATTCCTTCAGTCGAGAGAGGAAGGCAGAAAAGAAAATTTTCCTTCCCACACAGAGGTCCAGAATTCAGCAGTGATTTAATATTCAAATAAATTATAGGTCCTCACATCCTTATCTTGGGACTTAAATGCATTGTTATATGCTTTGCTGGATCAAAATCTTCGTTTTTGAGATGCTAGAATAGTAAAAAGCAAGACACTGCCTAAACTCAGTAGCGGATAAGTAACTTGGCCTTGTTTTCCTCACCACCGGGTGTGGCCTTTCAATATGCCTTTTCTAGTAGTCTTGACAGCATACCTCCTTAAGGAGAGACTTATAATACAAAATACAAATTTTGAAAATTTGTGGAAAAAAAAAGGTATTTTAATAAGCCAGTCTCTTAAGCTACAAGACCTTTGTTGATGTATATCAGAAAACTTTGTTTTTAACAATAATATCTGATGCAATGCAATCCAGTTTGAAACAAAAACATCATTTATAGTGAATTACAGTGAACCTGAGAACCTATCCCTAATTATCCTTTGAAATAAAAACTACATGTTTACTGTAAAGCAGACTGCATATTAAATGAAGACTTATCACTGTATTGTTGGAGAGTAATTTTATCTATGTCCAACTTATTTATTTAGTAGATAAATTTAGAAYTGGATTCTTTCCAGAAGGTTTCAATGCCCCATCAGCTCTACAGTACAGCATCAGAGCAATGAATACAGTAAGACAATACGCTTTCACTACGGTAATAAGTGAAATTCAGCACTGGCATGCAAACAGGTTCAACTGAGTGTCCCCTACTTCAGCTTCATTAGAGTTCAGCTTATTAATCAATAACTGAGTCAGCCATTGCTGCAGGCAGTCTGAGGAGATGAAAGTGAGAAAAAATACTGTTCTTGGAAGTATCATTTCCAGGGGATATTAACTCAAGGGTTCACAGTTACATGCCACCAAAGCACTGACTCAGCCGCTGATCTAAAATGTCATTGGGAGAATTTATCCCTTGGAGCAATTGGAAATTTCCAACTACCTACAGACATTGTTCTGGTCAGAGTTTTAAATTCAAAAATGTGGACAGGAACATGAGAAATACTGGATTCAGATAAATCAATAACTTATCTAAGAATCCATCTATACTGTAGGCATGTGCTTGTGAATCATTCAGATTCAACCCGCAAAAGAAAATAGAAAATTATACCAGTCCCACATATGCACCATTAGAGTCAGCTTATTTGTCAATTATCCCCAAAATTACAAAAAATGTCTGGCATTTGACACAAAATCTTCAGGTTCTGCTATTGTGAAACAAACTGGGTAAGCAAAAAAGAAAACAGAATGTGGTTTTGTATTTATTTATTCATTTGTTTCCTTTAGTTTGTCATTTCAACACACTTGCAGGAAATCATAAAATCTGCATAGCAGTTTAAAATAACCTAATTACATTTTTAAAAACTTTCACAAAAGGGTCTACTGAGCTTGCTTACTCTTTTTTAGAACTAGCAGATGTTTAAAGTACTTACCTGAGAGCCTGAACTAGTAGCTTTGAACTGACAATCATGGAATCAGAAATTCTGGTCTGCGGTTTTGACTGCTGTTCACTACTGTGTGACTTCTGGCACTCTTCCCTGCACTCTGCCTGTATTGCAGCCGCATCCTGCTTTTGCAAGRGTCACACTGTTTGATTTGTTGCAAAAAGTTGCATTCCTGCAAATTTGCAAGAACATTCATAGCTTTTTAGTGAAGAAATGAAGCAAACTACCAAAACAGAATGAAGAAAACTGGGAGTAATACCTTGAGTCCTCCTAATGTTTCTAAGACGAGAGCCTTGCACATCTATTTCATGTTGTTTCTTAAAGAAGTGCGATTATACAGCTTTTGTGCATATTTGTGTATGTTTACCATAAATATCTCTTGAACACCGTTTTCATTCCAACCAAAAAGACCTTTAAAAAAGGYCTTAAATATAGTTCCTTAAGTGAACCTTAGGGTTTCTTAAGTAGCACCTAATAGGTGCTTCAAAGAGAAGAGAGGCTATTAACACATCTTCCCATTCCACAATATTACATGAAAGGACGTGACACAACTCAGGCTTTGCTAGATGTCAAAAAATCCACTCTGGAGAGAGATGTTATGAATTCCACCACTGTGACATGAAAACCCCTTCGACCTCATGATGCATCAGGCATTGGCGAGTCCAATAGCACTACCCATTCCCAAGAGAAGAAGGATTCAGTATTCCTATGCTCCATGAGACAATTAGTTTGTAGATGCAGAGGCTTGTCTCACTGCTTTTGGCCGTAAAGCACARTGCATAGGAACCCTGCCCAGAAAATTGATCTAATGCTCCTTTTCAAAAGCACAAACATGCCTAATTTGAACGTCTTCATCAAAAATAAAAGGGTCTGTTGAGACAGCTTTGGAAGATAGTTAACTATCACCATTTAAGCAACAGGGAGACCATTTATTTTAAATTGCAGTTATTTTTAAATAAAGGTTGATTATTTATGATGTTTGTGGTATAACTCCAGAAGTGTCAGGGTGCTATGGGGGCTGGCAGTTGCCTGGGGCCAGGRGCCAGGGGTCATGGAGACCCTCCCAGGGTGGCAGGGCTGGTCCCAACACCCCAGCCAGAAACAAGGCAGAGCAGGGGGCACGAGGGCAGCAAAGGGCAGAGCCAGCCCTGGGCTCTGGCACCTCCCTGGGGATGGGGACAGGCCGAGGACAGGACAGAATATTGGTCTGTTCATGGGACTAGCCTGGTGGGTTCCATGGCCAGATGGGACAGGGTTCTGGCAGAGCTGGAGACCAACGTCCTACAGTGTCACTGAGGCAGGGGCTGACAGCCCGGGGGGCCTGAAATGGGCTCCAGAACCGTGGCAGAGATGGGGAAGAAGAGAGGCAACCTGTGAGTGCCCTCAGAGCCCTGACAAAAATTCCATAGAGACTAGATTTTGTGCTAGTCATTGCAATATTTATTTGTAATCCATATGTGGACTAACACTATGGAGTGCCGCAATCTTTAATATGATTACCCTATAATACCATTGCAGGGTATAGAAATTATATTACTGTTATTTTATAGACAGAAACCTGAGCGACAGAGCCATTCCAGAAGATCATGAGAGGAAAGAGATTTTAATCACTATGTTCCCTGCCATAAAGAAATAGCCAACCATGACATTATCATTTTGGGCTGAGATAAACTGCTGTGGTGCTATTGACAGGCTGAGAATCGTAGAGCTACCATTCATCAGCACCTACTACAGCACTGACTATTAACATGATGGGAAAACACTTGTGGCAGCACAGCTTTTTTGGAGGAAAGAAGTCCACAAAAAGCACAGGGCTTTTGTGCTCACCATTCTTTAATACTGCAAAATATGTGAGATTGTGCTTATTTCATATACATTCCAGTTCTATTTCCAAGTGATCAAGTCGTTTTGAGTTTTGTGGGGTAAAAGCACATGCTTAAACTGATACAGGTTTGATGGTCCTTCCCTCCTGAGGATAAGCTAGGGCACAAAATCAATCACACACATGAGTTCTTTCCTTGATCTGGACCATATTTCCCAGTTCTGGGAAGCACAGAGTCCATCCATTGAGTTATCTGTTAGATCGGGGACAAATGGAGAGGAAATTATTAACCAGACAAAGCCAAATCAACCAAGGCATCATTTCAGGATCAGGCTAAAAAGATAGGTTGTTCATTACACTTGGCCCAACTATTTTCTTTGCTTGTTCTGCGAGTTATTTATTTTTTCCCTACAGGCCAATCATTGTCACCTGTCTGCTTCTTGTCATCACATGCCATGAATACACAGAATAATAGAAATCACATTTTAATATGAGAGACTATTCCCCTTTTGTTACGCTTTTCCGTGTAGTGGCTRTTAGAGTTCAGCAATATGAGGAAACTTAACACAGAATGTAACTGGGTTTTTAATTTCGTTTTCATAGTTAAAGGATGTTTCTTGAAATTGGTTTTCATTGTTTGTCTTGTTATCACTTAAAAAAAGACAGGACCACTGGCATATATGTAAAAGGAAGGGAAATGAGGTTTTGTATCTTCTATTTTAAGTACAAACATTGCTCTTTATAGTCAAAATCTTCTAAGGGAATGATGGTATCTTGACTGTATTTGTTTTACTTCTCCTCAATTCAATTTACAGAAAATGTCCTAGTGCCACAAGCAACAGAGTAAATACAGCGATGCACAGTATAACAGCATTAAGTTTCTCTCATTTCGGTCACTTGCTAATGCTCCACCTGAGTATGAAATGAAGATTCCAGCGTCTCAACAAGTCAGCCTTAGAATTTTGTGATTTGTCTGAAAGACATTAAAAACTGTCAGCAATACTGGGACAAAGGATGATGGAAGAGGATCCATTGCTTTGTGTCATTTGTGGGATGAATCCAACAAAGAAATGAATATCCTTGGACAGCTGCAAAAAAGTATGCTTCTCATATAAACTTTTAGTATAATTGTAACGTGGAGCAGACACATTGCATAATACTCCAGTAATCCAAGTCTCCCCATAATCTTGTCTGGGAGACCTGTAGGTCAGCCCCTATGTCCATGCTTCGCTAGTATGAAAATCATATCATATCATCGCAGTCCAGAAGGCCAACTGTATCCTGGGCTGCATCCAAAGAAGCATGGCCAGCGGGTCGAGGGAGGTGATTCTGCCCCTCTACTCTGCTCTGGTGAGACCCCACCTGCAGTACTGCGTCCAGCTCTGGAGCTCTCAGCACAAGAAAAACATGGACCTGTTGGAGTGGGTCCAGAGGAGGGCCACAAAAATTATCAGGGGGATGGAACACCTCTCCTATGAAGAAAGGATGAAAGAGTTGGAGCTGTTCAGCCTGGAGAAGACACGGCTCTGCAGAGACCTGTCGCAGCCTTTCAGTACTTAAAGGGACTAAGAAAGATGGGGACAAACATTTTAGTAGGGCCTGTCGCAACAGGACAAGGAGGAATGGTTTTAAACTAAAAGGGGGTAGATTTAGACTAGATATAAGGAAGAAATTTTTTACCATGAGGGTGGTGAAACAGTGGACCAGGTTGCCCAGAGAGGTGTTAGATGCCCCATCCCTGGAAACATTCAAGGTCAGGTTGGACGGGGCTCTGAGCAACCTGATCTAGTTGAAGATGTCCCTGCCCACGGCAGGGGGGTTGAACTAGATGACCTTTAAAGGTCCCTTCCAACCCTAACTATTCTATGATTCTATGTTTCCCAACAATTTTTTGAATAGCTAAGTATCTTCTACATTCATTAAGAAAACAAGCACTAAAACATGTTATCTTGTGTACATGACTGCAAATATATTGGGATTGCAGATRTTAGCCGGTTCTGCTTCTCTTGTCTCTTTGCTCTCATAAGTACATTTGCTATTAAATAATAACAGAAGGATGGGTTTTATTTTTTAATAAAAATAAATAATAAAGTTCATAGTTCTGTTTTTCACTTCCTTTTTAAAACTTCTAAATTTTATTTGAAATCCTTCAGTGCTAGGTAAAGGGACCTGACGGTGGGATAGTAAGTTCTTAATTAGACATTTTGATGACATTAAAGAGAGCCTTAAATGGCTAAATTTGGGTGTAATTTCTCCAATAGGAGTGATGTCTGCCTTTTGAAAGTCCAATTAACTCTTGCTCATGTACCGCATTGGATTTAGAGAAACTTGGCACCTATTTACTTTTYTCCAGCACTAATCCTCAAGTGCTCTGCACACTGATATGAGGTGAGATGTTACTTGATCATGTTCCTGCATAAACTGTATGTCCTGGTTTCAGCTGGGATAGAGTTAAATTTCTTCCTAGTGCTATGTTTTGGATTTCATATGAGAAGAATGTTGATAACACACTAATGTTTTTAGTTGTTACTAGGTAATCTACTAGTCAAGGACTTTTCTGCTTCCCGTGCTCTGCCAGGAGCACAAACGACTGGGAGGGAGCATAGCTGGGATAGCTAGCCCAGCTGGCCAACAGGGTATTCCATACCATGTGATGTCATGCTCAGTATATGAATGGAAGGCGGGGTCCAGGAAGTTGCGATCACTATTTTTGGCCATTGCTCGGCGGGTGTTGAGCAATTGCATTGTGCATCACTCATTTTGTATATTCTATCATTATTATATTATTATTATTGTTATTATTATTATCCTCTCCTTTTCTGTTCTATTAAACTGTCTCTATTTCAATCCATGATTTTTTTTTCCTGAGTCTCTTCCTGTCCCACTGGTCCCGGGGGGAGTGAGTGAGAGGCGGTGTGGTGTTTGCCTGCCAGGTTAAACCACTATGCTGTAGTAAAAAAGAAAACTGACTAGCAAATCTACCACTAGCTATGAAGACAAAAATAACCTTGATGATCCATGTTCATTTGAAATCAGCCCTTCCTTTTGCACCGGCCACTACCACTACTTTACTTGGACTGCAGACTTAGGCTAAATTAAACCAATGACTTAGTGTGAAATCTCCGTGTCTCATTAACCAGACTCCCTGAATCATAAAGYCCTGGTTGTTTCTAAATGAAAAGTCAGGGGGTTTATTTCATTGACGGTTTATGGCAATGAAATACTGTTACATCAGGAAAACCTCTGACCTTTTGCTGTATCTTTTTGAGAACTGCCCTGCTAATGACCATTCATATTAATTGGATATCTAAAAAACAGATGTTTCAGTACAATTCTTCGTTCCTGATGTTCAGTCACCCTGTTAATAGTACTTACTGCCACCCATCAAGAGATAATAGTCAATATAGTGTACAAGATTAAACTGAATATTTGACTAACATCAGTGTCTGTTCTCTGCCAGTGCCAGATAACTCACCTGAACATTTTAAGAAGTTTTACTTTGTTGCCTCTGTTACAACACACGTTAAGCCTGACCCTCTTAAACACCTATGATTTTATCTAGTGCTAATAAACCGATGTGTGAACATAGGAACTGAGGACTTGGTGCTTACCCAGTTCTACCAGGCCTGCTGTCATGGCAGCAACCTTTCTTCGAAGACCAGGATAGACAGGGTAATAACTCCCAAGAGAATCTCCACATATTTCACCTCAGTTGTCAATATTTTTAGTCACTGTAAATCAGAGTAATTCAGTTGTAGAGATGATGTGAATCAGTTCAGTTGTTAGCTTTTGGTTTTCATTGTTTGCTTTTGTCCCGTTCAAAAGCTGAAATTATGAGTACTATATGTAAACTCGTCATGCACCATAAAAGTTGTGGAGAAACACATTTTTCAAATACTATTTTTGATAGGATGTTCAAAATATATTCTTATTTTTTTCACTAGTTATTTTGTTTTTAAAGTTGAACAACTTGAGTTGGATCCCAGACAAAAACCTGGAACCATGTTCTTTTTAGATCTGTTTCAGAAAATGTATAGTACCTTTACCATGGTTAACAAAGTGTAGCTCCCTCTTTGACACTTTTTTCATCCCATGGGTGTTTTGATCTAGTAAGGCTGATCCTTCATTTCAGGGTTATAAACTCATGCATTCAAAACTAAAAGGGGTGGGGTCTTTACTATCAAACCAGTTGAACATTTCTATGTTTTTGATTGATTGATGGTTTAACGGAAGGATAATATAAAACCAAAGCTAACTGGTACTATAAACCCAAAGCTAACTCAAATTAAAATAGATTATTTTAAGAGTAAATTAAAATCTAAATTAAAATTCAGTTCCACCTACAAATATGGAAGCTATGGGTGTGAGCCTGTGACTATAAGAGCCTTCATGTATATACCGGAGTTTTACTGTAAGAACTATTATTGATAAGGGTGGAAGAGGTAATAATGATTGCCCTGACAAATTGCCTCCCTGAATATATAAATAGCACACTCTTTACAATATTAATTGAAGAAGGATCCAGGAATAGTAAATACACATTTTATTCTATAAATCAGTTTGACATACTATGGCTTACTTGAAACATATCCATCACTGATGATCAGAAAATTAATTAATATAAGAGAAAGGAAATGAGAAGAGAAGACATCCTGGAAGATTGTTCAGATTTCCAAAGCAGCTTATTAACAAAGATATATTCCTGTTGTCAAAACCCTTTTCTCAGCCATCTTTCTTCAGGGCTTGTGCATGGTACCTATGAATAGAACCACAGCCATTTACAGGAGGGCTAAAGACATACGGCAAATCTCTTACCAGAATGTCTCTCTAACTTCACTGTGAGTTTGCACATATTTCCATAACTTTCTAAGCCATAAATCTTTAGATCAGGAAAAGAACTTAAAGGCCCTTAAAGGTTTATATAAGACTCTACTGCTTCTTATATAGTGTGTGATACCTCTCATAAAGTGCTTTTCATGTGACCCTAATTGAGGGAACATCCCTGCC